>JACTOM010000194.1:1069841-1122177 GCA_015832385.1 Elymnias hypermnestra | reverse complement strand
CTACATCATCATCGGGGTCTCTTATACACATCTCGTAAACCTGTATGACCTTCAACGAATACCGTTTGGTAATTCTGAGTATAAGGTACGCTACCCTACTGGACACACTGTTTACTTGGACAATATTGTTAACGAGAGATTTGTGGACGAGGAACCCGACACCACCTTGGGATTGGTGTTCACCCTCCCGGTAGTATAGCAAGTTACCGGATTTGAGAATTATCGTGTCCTCCCCCTCTCTACGGACTTCGGATAATCCCACAATATCCCAGTGTAACTTGCTCATGGCTTCTTCCAGCTCGAAGACTTTTTCGTCGGTCCTCAAAGTGCGTGCGTTGTATGTTGCCAGGTCAAGTTATTTGTTACTCATAAGTTATTTTTTCCATAGACTATATATTGAAACTGTTTATAAATTCATCGCTTGCATTAAATTTATACTTTTATAACTTTAATAAGACCTCATGGAAGATAAGTATTGTATGTTCTTACGTGTAGATCATTATTATAGCACGTGGAAAAGATTGTCGGCTTATTATGAAAACTTAGTAGGATTACATAATCTAGTAATGAATGAAATACATTACATTACAGCTTATCTTTAACATATATTCTCTATTGATATTTACAATATGTAATAGTTACTGCCTATAACTATCACTATACTAGTTGAAGTTATCCACGCTCACTTCATTTTTAATGTTGTCAATAATTCGGAATTTAAGTTATTTTCGTTAGTTGTTAATTTACCCGTAAAGTAGAAAATAGTAAATATGTTAGTTAGTTATCACAGGCTTAGAAGTGTGAATATAATATAATAGAATGGCAATTCACAGATATATTAAATGTAAAGGTCCTTTTTTCAAAATATCAAGGTCCCGAAAATGACTATAACATTTACCCATGTTAAATCACGGACGCAAGGTAAAATTTTATTAGCATTCACTTACTTCAAATTATTAATCTCGTCATGTTTACTGTGAATAGAGGGTTAAGACTTCAAAGCATTAAATTTCCCTTTGTTTCGAGACCTAAATTAGTCTAAATTTAAATGACCAATATTTTTTTTTTTTTTCAAAAAGAGTACACTTTACAAATATTGTATAATAGTTAATGCCTGAAGTATTGTATAATAGTTAATACATAATTTCTAGTAAAACTTTTAAATTTTCATGTGGGATATGTTCTACTCTAAAATGACGAAAGATTTAAACCCATCGTTTGTCATGTTCTATTTTCTCATCGTTCCATTTCAAATTCCAGTTTCCACTCTTTGGATTTCTTCAAACATAAAATTGTCATTAATAACAATATCTGTTACTTCCTTCAATACAACTGACTGCTGATGAAACTTCTTTCTATTCAATTTTACTATTTAGAAGGGACAAATGTTTAAAAATACAAATGAGTATTAAATTATACAAGAGAGTACAGGATTTGAAAAGAGTATGGTTTGTAGTTTTTCACCTTAATTAGTCCTCATAACATAAGCTACCTACCTGCCAATGAATAACTTATTATATATTTTTTTAATGTTTAGAGATTAACGAGAAATATCAAGATAAAAAGTAACGTTTTTATACCAATTATGTGCTTTCGCAGATAAACAAACAATAAGTCAAATTTTTGAAACTATTTATTTTTTGTCCTATAAATATCGTATCTTGAGAATTGTACAAAAATAGAAAGATATAATATTTATCTGAGTCTATCAGTCTGTTCTCACAAATTTCATATTTATACCAAACATTTATTGGCAGGAAGAAACTTTGGAAGGTCTCTTTATAACGGATTTTTAATCATTGCAAACTGTTATTGTGCTTTACTTACCTGTTATTGTGATTTTATTACAATCCTCCAATACATAAAGTATACTACAAATAATTTCCACTAAATTATATAATCTTATATCACAATTAGATAGAGGTGACAGGTTCAAACACGTCAAATTTTCAGTAAAGTGAAAGGGGTCGCCAGAAAAGTTATGGGAGTCACTAGTGAAGCGTTGGGGGTCACCAGTAAAGCGACGTGCGATGGTTAGGTAGGATGAATGATATTACGCCAATAAAGCACTTTCACTTTTATTTTTGGGGTCAGAAGGGTTGTAATGAAAGGGATTGAGAGATTTTTACGGTATGCTGGTTGTGAGGATAGAAGCAACACTGTTATTATTATAACGCTTATAAATATATAAGTAGCAACGCGAATTTACCGAGAAAACAAATATAACCGGAGCGTGATTTCGAGATGTGGTTGCCTTAATTACCTGGGACAGTCTGTATGCCTGCAGTTCCTTATGGTCGAGGCACTTGAGGCGGTAACGGCGCCTAGGCATTGCTACATATATAAAATTAGATGTACGGAACCGTCCGTCCGTTGATAATGAATTTACAATAGTTGTCACATATCCTAGTCTATTTATTCTATTTATATAATACAATATTTCTGAGTAAATACAATGTATAAACTATTTAACAATACGAAAGTGTATAAATATAAATAAATGTAGTGTTGACACTACACACACATTGCTATTAGTTACTTGGTTTTTGTAATACTTTTTTAATCCCTACAGTTTTATTATATCAGATTTGCAATTTATTTCAAGCAGATAAATAGTATCACATTGAATCACAGCAAATTATAGTCGAGGTAGCTATTTAATTACTGAGTTCCTCGTTCGATGAAATCCCGATATATTTCCCGGAGAAGTGTATTGGGGAAAACTAAATTATTCACCTATCGCATCACATTTCCGCTTAATTTAGAGGAAAGGAAAAAAGTTCCGCCGGAACTCGATCCAGAATTCCTAAGCATCGTTTAATAAGGCTTAAATAAACCCATATCAGTTCCGTAATTCCCCGAATAGCGGCACTTCAATAGATTTATATTTAAATTCCGATTGGTCTATATTAAAGTCTACAGTCGAGATTTTATGTCTTTCTTGGCGTAGGACGATCACAAACATGCGTTTCATTTTAATTAAGTGTCTTATTGATTTATTTTTAAATTGATGGTAGGGTAGCGCTTGATTGTGATCCCACATGATGATAAATGATGGTATAGGCTAAGATGGTAAAACTCTAAACTGGTAAGAAGTTATTTATAAAACATTTTTGTTTTATAATGCAAGTTTTCTGGTTGGCGGTACGTCTTTGCTCGCATTTAAATGGTGTGCGCACTTGCTTCACTCAAAGGAATCCTGGGTTCAATTTATGATTGCTATTTGGATAATAAATTGACGAGAAGGTTGTATTTTTATTTTTCAACAGGCTGGAGAGTAAGGCAAGTGGCAGCCCATTAATGTCCCACTGTCCCATTTCACCCACCACGCTGCTCCACTGCGGATTGGGAGGCATAGTACACAAGTACATTCTCTATTCCTTCACTCTCATAGTCAGATGTGACGAAAATCCGACACTATCGTAGAGAGATCAGGCACAGGGGTGGAGCAGTCCGCCAACTTCGGGTAAATATTGAGAAAATCTTAATAGAAACCTCAATATCAATTTTTTCATTGGCCCGACCCAGTACTCGAACCCAGGATCTCATGTATGTAGTTGAACATGATAAACACTGGACCAATGAGGCAGTAGAAAAAAGTATTATCTAATTAATTTATAGCAATAGGAGAAAACTATACTTTAAACACGATAAGAGAAACATCTCCGTCAACTTCTCAACGTCAAGCTTATACTTTAGTATTTCTTAACAGGAAACCCTAATATAAATTTTTAATTTTTTGGCCACATTGAAATGCATCAACACACAACGAATCAAATAAAATATATCTGGTAGTTTGGGATAGCTGAACTAAAATTCAGGGGAATCCTCTTCATCTAATGGGAATGAGGTCTAAAAGTTCAACTTTGATAGCACAGCACTGGAACTGCAGCCGAACCATAACAAGCTGAACCACAGTTATCTTAGCAATAGGAATATGGTAGCAGAAATCTATTGCAATAATCACTTTATATTTGCAAAAAATAGTTATAATTATTATAGTTGCATGTGTCAGAAGATGTGTAATAATCAGTAAATTAATAATATGGTCATAACTTCAACTATTTTCAACATATTAAATAGGATTTCATAATAAAATTCAATAATCAAACTAAAATATTCTTTAATTCCAGTAAACTCAATAAACTTTCTTGTCAAAAGGCTCTACCGGCTCAATAGTATTTTACTTATTTTATCCATGTTATATTTAATATAAAATCCAAGTGGATCATCAACATACATTATCATTAAATATAAAAACAAATAACACAGTTATCATTAATAAGACAACAGTTTTAATTTAAGAAAATACACTTGGCTTCGTATCGCAGAGCAGCCCGATTTGCCAACACAAGTAACTTAAAACACAATAACTGGTAGCTAACGTTGATTAAAAACTCAGAACTCAACTAACTTCTGCGATACAGAACTATTTATAACCTTAAAGCAATTAGGCCATTACAGCAAAACACCAATGAGAGTGTTTGCTGCCAAATACATGTGTTAATTATCTTATTTATTAAGAAACTACCATTCCCTTTTAGTTTTCAATAGTTACAATTAATATAATTTGAGTAATTCTAATCATTTATGCAGCATGTCAAGATGATTTAGTCAAGTGACGAATCTTATCATAAATTATTTTATTTTATATATACTATCACATGCGTATTAATTGTCGACGTTATCGTCCGTTTACAGGAGTCCTAAACGCGATCTGAATAATACGATTTCAAAACGGATTTGCAGTGTAATGGGCAATTTTTTTATCTCCAAACATACCGTAAATTTTATACGTTTAACTTAGCGTTTTTAATATTTAATCCTTTTCTATTTTTTACTATCAGAAACTCAAAAACGATCTATTATTGTATACACAGTACAGTACAGTATGTATCTGTAATATTTTTAAATCCATAAATGATATACTACATTTCTTATAGGTATATTATGGTACTAAATTAATTATTTTTTATTAGCCTATTCATGGATATATGTTCGATAGATTTAAAAGAAAGTATGTATGGGTTAAGAATGAATGAGTTACTCATCAAATGTTTACTCTACGCTGATGCTCAAGTAATACTTGCGTCATCCGCTAATGAGCTACAGGAGATACTAAATATTATGAATGAAGCATTGAAAGGGAAAGGAATGCAAGTGAATATAAACAAAACGAAAGTTATGCTTTTTGAACGAGATGAAGCTATGATGAATGGCAATATTTTGATAGATGGGAAACAAGTGGAAGAGGTGAAAGAATTTGTATACTTGGGATCTAAATTTAAAAAGATGGAACATGTGAAAGTGATATTGAAAGGAGAGTAAATGCAGGGAATATGGTAAATGGTGCTCTGCACGCCTTTATGAATAGCCAGATGGGCTAGACTGGCTGTGCATGTTGGAGAGTTGGTGCCAACACTTATGAATGGTAGTGAAAGTTAGGTATGGCAGAAGAATCACAAAAGTTAAATAAATGCGGTAGAGATGAGAGCGTTGAGAAGCATGAGTGGATTAAAACTGAGTGACAGAGTAAGAAATAGTGTGATAAGAGAACGCTGTGGTATAAAAGAAGACATAGTGACTAAAATTGAGAAAGGTATGCTTAGATGGTTTGGGCATGTAGTGAGAATGAATGAAAGGGGACTGACAAAAAGGATTTATAAGTCTAGAGTGAATGCGAAAGTTGCAAGGGGAAGACCAAGGCGAATGTTCCTGGATCAAATCCAGGACATTTTAAAAAGGGTCAGGTCAAGAGTACTCTAAACCGACGAACTTGTATGAAGGGTTTAATGAGAGTGAAAGAAGCGAGGGAGATATACAAGGATCGTGGCAAGTGGAAGGATGTTGTCTCTGCCTACCCCTGTGGGAATGAGGCGTGATGCTATGTACTCGTATGTATGTAAATTAATTGTCTTTTATAGTACGCCACAAGAAGTATATAGAAAGGAAATACTTATAATAAAAGACAAAACTGTACAAGGCGGCTTTATCGCTATATAGCAATTTCTTTCAGGCAACTTTTGGGTTAGAGAGCGAGAGAAAGAGAGAGAGTTATTTAGTGTAATGTATATGTATTAGTATCTGGATATAAAAGTAAGTAAGTATCAGCCCATTAACGTCCCTCTGCTGGGCACAGGCCTCCTCACTCCGAGGAGCGAGGGTTTTTAGAGCATAGACCCACCACGCTGCTCCACTGCGGATTGGAAGGCATTAGTACACAAGTGCACTCTCTATTCCTTCACTCTCATAGTCCGATGTGACGGGAATCCGACACAGCCGGAGAGAGATCTGGCGCAGGACCGACGGCTTAACGTGCTCTCCGAGGCACGGGGGTGGATCACACCGCCAACTTCCCAACTTCGGGTAAGTATTAAGAAAATCCTAATAGAAAAGTCAATATTGTTTTTTTTTTTCTTTTTTTAATTGGCCTGACCTGGGACCCGAACCCAGGAGCTCATGTCTGTAGTCGACCATGCTAACCACTAGACCTATGCGTATAATCTAGATATATGTATACATTATTTATACTTTTTTTCACTTGTTTGTTAAGATATTGCTTTACCAATAATACCGCCTTTGAAGTAAAGCGCAGTAGTTTTCTAACTATTGTAAGTCTTAATTTAATCATTGTGGTTTTCAACGAATTAAAAGATTGTCAGGAAACCTGCATATTCCAGGGACAATTTAGGAATTTGTGTCGCCTATTGCTTTTAAAATCTCTGTTATTAGTTAGAAGGCTTGGGGCGCTAAATAGCTGCTACTTACTTTTATAAGTATAACCACTGTTACGTAATGTTATTAAATTTATAAAATACTTCCACTTAACAGCCATTTTCTAATATGCTGATTCACCCCATCACAATTTCCTCTACGTTGGCGTAACAAATTTCACAAGCATATTGAAGAATTTTAAGAAATTTTAATTTGACTTGTATTTTATTATTTTATGGTAAATTTGCAAGCGACTGAATAACTATTTACATGATAATGAGTTACAAGTCAAATTAATTATATATTATTAATCGACACTGGAAAACAAAACACGTAGTTTCGAAATTGGACAGAAAACTTTTTTATAAAAACAAAAAAAATATAACTTATTTATTGACATTTTTGGAAATTACAGTTTTGCTACAGTTCTCAATTTTGGACACTATATTTACATTTTAATGCTGAACAGATTGACTTTAGAGACTTTAGAGAATTATCCTAAACCTTTGTTAAACAATATTTTGCGGGTTATAACGTGATATCTTTCCGTCGTTAAAATGAAATAAAACATATAATTAGAACAACGTATTCTGAAATTGTTTGAGAGAAGGCTTTAAAATTATATAAATTTGTTAATGATTTAACAAGCCTATTTCTTCGATTTTGATGACATCCTATCTATTTTTTTAGGATCTGTTCGGAGGCGAGGACTCTTACGACGACCAGGTTCAGAGGATCAGGGCTCTCGACAGAGCTCTGATCAAGAAATGGACGCAAGACCGTGGGTCTCCAACCGTGGGTATAATCACGGTGGAGGCGATCTGACCTCACCTGGACAAGTGGCTCACCAGGGGGCATGGATCTCTTTCCTACCGTCTGGTGTAGGTGCTGCTGTAGGCCGTGGTTGCACTGGCAAGTACGTGAACCAAGTCTTTGGCCTTGATGAATCGTTCGCCTGTATGAGTGTGGTATCCCTGTATGTACGGCGCACTATACTTTGGCGAAGTGTCCAGTGTGCTCAACAGTGAACTTGGGTGGAGGGTGGTTGCCTTCTTTTCAGACATCGTCATCTCGCTTAAGGAGGTGAACGAGAAGCTAAAGGAGCCAGCGGCTGAAGCCCTCCCTCGCCGTCGGTGGAGGGTTGGTGGCAGAAGTCGCACGTATGCGCTTCGTGCTTTAACCTATTGAGTGGTAGGTCCTCATAGTCAGTGTCATCCGGGTCACCAGAGTGGAAAGCGGTTAGGGATCCTCTAGTGATCTCACTCTGCTGGGCACAAGCCTCTTTACTCATAGGACAGTAGGCTTTTTATGGCAATGTCCGTTCTATACTTTGAAATCATCTATAAACGCACATATTTGAAAAGCAATGAAGGTGAAGATGGTTTTACATTAATAAACTTACTTACTCATTACAAGAACTTGAAAGCTATTTACGATTGACTGAAAATGTAACAGCGATTTCTATAGCGCTATAATGGTCAATTAGTACGGATTTTCCCATATTCCCAAGGGCTCAGTAACCACGCGAATGACATTATGGAGAAGACATAAATATGACTAAAAGGAATAAAGTAGACTTTGTAAAATTATTGTTCTAAAAATCTTTCCGTAATGAAATTTTGTTTGTGCTTTTTTTAAATTTGAACAAACCGTAACACTAATGGTTTACGAGACTTCAAATGAAATTATTATTTCGACATGAAAATGTTCATAGTCTTAAATGAATGCGCTGTAGTGCTCTCAACTTAAACTAAGTACCTAAGTAAAATTTAATGGCGACACACGGGTTGATATCCTAATAAAAACAGTAACTTGTACAAAAAAAAGTTTCAAAATAATCAGTACCTCGTCCTATAAATTTTACAATCAAAAATAAGTTGCATAACAATATTATACAGAATTTTACCATAGTTAAATTTAACACTCAATTATTTCTAATGAAATAAAGTAAAAAATGTATAATCACAAAAGTTTTTACACTTACCATTTAGGACTAATTAATCTTTATTTGTGTGTGTGTGTGTGTGTGTGTGTAGTTTATACCCAGATTCAGTATTTTCATTGCGTAAATTATTTTATTAAAGTAAAACTTCTTTACGCACACCGAGTAGGCTGGTGAATGCACAACGACCGTTACAAAAGTGATAAAAATTTAAATATTTGTAGAAAATTATACCATTTATAATACTTCAGTCGTGTGGTTTAAAGCACACTCGTTTTTGCTTCCCTTTAAAAGTTTTGCTTTTCATTTATGAAATAACCTGAAAATCGTGCAAAACTTCAAGATTCATCAAGGTTAATCAAGGTTATCTGAATTCCAATATCAAAACATTTGCGAAGCTACTAATGTTCCTACAGTTTCCAATGATTTGTTTATCTAAATAAATTTGACGTTTTCCTTGGCGTAATGATGCGAGTCTTCGCACCGCTAGCAGACATCCAAAGTTTAATTCCCGCCAGGGCAGGTGTAGGAAATTGTATTTTATAATATGTCTGATTTTGGACTGGTGAAATGCTTCGGCCGTAGCTAGTTAACACCCTACCAGCAAACATTTGCCGCTAAGCAAGCAAATTGCAATGCGAGGCTGTGTAGAAACCATAATATTTTAACTACCTCTTCCGAGACGAGCATGCTTCAATCTTAGACTCTATTATAATTTAGGTAGTATTTCAGTTAACCGCTAACCTAAGGACTTATTGTTCAATTCCATAAAATCAGTGACCACATTTGAACTTTTTGTAATATTGAGAACGGAATCAGCGCCACATGATTTATTTATTTTCGGCTTACCAACAGCTTTTAAATTGAATACATTTTTACACTGAGATGATTATACAAAGATTTATTCTAAATGCAAATTTACTTAAAGGTAATCACCACATACAAAATTCTTGTAAATCTCAACTTATTAAATGTAATTTTCTAAATACCGTACAGCTAACTTATATCTACTATTGAATAAATAATACACTAATAACATTGAACATATATAATTATATGATTTAAATATAAAACAGCCTTTAAATATAAAAATGGGTGAACTTAAAGGGCAAGATATATAATCAAATCAAAATATTTTTATTCAAGTAGGCCTATTACAGCACTTTTGAATCGTCTTTTCGTTTTCTACTATATATTATTTAAATGAATGACTGATGATAACATTAATGAACGACTTACAAGGGTTCCTTGCTCCGTTTCCGTGCTCTCCAAGGCACGGGGGTGGATCACACCGCCAACTTCCCAACTTCGGGCATATATTGTGAAAATCTTAATAGAAAACTCAATATCTATTTCGAATTGGCACGACCCGGGACTCGAACCCAGGACCTCATGTCTGTAGTCGAACATACTAACCTCTAGACCAATGAGGCAGCTAAGGAATACATATAATACAGTTTAATCCATGCCTATATTGAATGCTGTTGATATTATTCCGAAAAGGAGAGTTAGTGCTATATGCTTTTTAAATGTGGAGATACTTTGGCACTCTCAATTTTGACAGGTTCTAGAGGTAAATTGCACTAAGCTAGCCATCAGCATTAGAAAAGTGCATATGTTTACAATTATTACCGGTAAAAACGCTGCGGGAGCGCTTTTAATAACCAGCCATATATTTACATCGTTAAATGTGCTCGCGTACACTAACTTTATGGACGTTAACCTGTTAGGCGACGTCAAAGTTCACTACTGTGTTACTAGAACAATGCATGTTTTCAACCGACTGTGAAGAGAACAGTAGTGAGATTAACTAACTCGACTAAAAGTTTCCTTAGTAAATACGGCGGCAGTATTTGGAAGGCATTCCTTATTCTTGCTAAGAGTTAAGTCCATACTAACACTGAATCGAGAATTTCAAACAATTTTCATATGAAATTTACTCTTTAATTATATAAACAAAATCTTTGTTATATACAATTATATAATACTAGCAATGCGGCACGGTGTCACCCTCATAGGTATCGATCTCGTTGCGCTGGAAAATTTACTAAGCCGGACTTATAGATTTATTTTCGTTAGAAGTTAGAAAAGTTTTAGATTATTAGATACACACTAACATTCATAATCTAATCAATATATAGATTTTACTTTACCAGGAATATGTATCTTACTAATACATTTTAAAATTCGTTACATCATTTACGTAAAATGTACGACATTCCGGAGATTCGCAATGTCGTACATTCTACGTAAATGATACAGTTCTGAGACGTGGTCGCTGACTATGGGCGTCATGCGGAAGCTGCGAGTCACT
Organism: Elymnias hypermnestra; assembly: GCA_015832385.1. Classification (NCBI taxonomy): domain Eukaryota; kingdom Metazoa; phylum Arthropoda; class Insecta; order Lepidoptera; family Nymphalidae; genus Elymnias; species Elymnias hypermnestra. The sequence goes on along the minus strand of JACTOM010000194.1, from coordinate 1,111,207 downwards.
CAGCGTGCGATGGAGAGGGCTATACTCGGAGTTTCTCTACGTGATCGAATTAGAAATGAAGAGATCCGTAGTAGAACCAAAGTCACCGTCATAGTTCTGCGAATCGCGAACCTGAAGTGGCAATGGGCGGGGCACATAGTCCGAAGGATCGATGGCCGTTGGGGGCCGAAAGTGGTGCAGTGGCGACCTCGCAACGGACGCCGCAGTGTCGGCAGACCCCACAAGGTGGACCGATGATATAAAGAGGGTCGCCGGTAGCCGCTGGAGCGAGGCGGCGCAAGATCGCGGGCCTTGTGGACGTCATTATGTGAGACCTATGTCCAGCAGTGGACGTCTATTAGTCGTCCATCGAGCGAGCGAGTAATACATTAGCAAATTTAAAAATACTCTACAGGAATTTAAAGAATTTTTAAAATCAGTCCAGTAACTTTTAGTTTTTTGTCTCTGGAAAATGCAATGATAGTCTCGCAGAAGGAGGTAACCGCTCTCCAGGTCTGCTCACTGATAAGTATTGCTCCTATAATACTTGCCAGAAAGAGGTCCGATCAGCGACGACATAATGAGTCACATCTGGCCGACGGCTCACAGCCAAGAGTTTGGTACAGGTATTTGCCGAAGCAACCATGACTGGTAAGCACCTGTACCAACCTGTGGGAGAGCGATCCGTGCTCTCTGCCCAGCCATTTGTCTAGATGAGGGCAGGTCGCCCCTACTATGGCCCCGCCAGCTACTGGGGACCCGAGATCCTCCTTCCATCTTTGCGTCAAGGCTCTGTTAACTAGAACCCTGGCCCTCCTTACCTCGTCAGCGTCTGGTGATTCCCCTCTGGTTCTCGCGGCTGCTCTGCAGTGGTAAGCAGCCGTGAGAAATTCCGCCCTGAGCGCCCATGGGGGATCACCTGCCAGGAGTGTTGCTGCCGCCCATAACACTGTATAGTACCACCGTATAGCTCTGATCGCTAAAACCCTCTGGGCAGTAACTTTTTGCTTGATTATTATAAGTGTTAAAGAAAAACAAAAATTCACAATGAAAAACTTTCTTCTGTGATATTAGAGAAGAGATTTATTTGTAATACTTTATTGTCTCAGAACTTCCCTATACACGACATTTGACGTAGTTTTATTATATTCTGAAGTCCAAATTGGTACATTATTTTCTTTAGATTGAGATATTTAAATTCGTTATTGTTTTTGAATAAAATGTCCGATTTCAATAATTTAATAATCTTCTATTGAAACGTTCTTTAATAATATCAATTAATATGATAAGGATTAATACAGAGGTATGAATATTATGGTTTGATTATTATCGGCACTTTTATTAACTTTTAAAATGTAGAAGGTTAGTTACAATGGCATAACTACAGTAATTGGACATATAGTGTTGTAGACTTTTTTGTAGATATTGATACCTCCTATAATATTGTAGTACATTTTCTTGTTCTATCTTCAATAGTATTTTCAGCGCACGCGATAATAGTTTTTACTTCACACCTTGGGTTACATTAAGGCATTTTTCATAGAGATTCACATTTTTTAAAAACAGTATAGTTTATATAACTCATTGAAAATGAAGCTTTCTAATATTGAAAAAAGTTTTAAAATCGGTCCAGTAGTTTTTGTGTAGCAACGTAACAAACATACATACGTACATACATAAAAAAACATAAATGTTTCCTCTCTATAATATTAGTTAAGATGGGTTTAAAAGATGTTTTTGATACATTTTGGTAACATAACAATTGAAACAAAATCTCAGCAGTGTTTATAATAATAAAAACATCATCTATTAATATGATATACAACACTGTAACTTTGACAAAGCAAATATTTTTTTTCATTTCAAGAACTTTTCATAATCTCCAAGGTCTGCCTGTTATCAGGATTTTTATTAAAACAAATTTTTAGTCAATGCAAAACACCACTAGGAAGTGTTATTCAAACCTATCATTTACATAACGTATCCTATCAATTATTGGGAAGCAAAGGAGAGTGAATGGTATGGTAGTGAAAGTTGGGTATGGCAGAAGAATCACATAATTAAATAAATGCGGTAGAGATGAGAGCGTTGAGAAGTATGAGTGGATTAAAACTGAGTGACACAGTAAGAAATAGTGTGATAAGAGAACGTTGTGGTATAAAAGAAGATGTAGTGACTAAAATTGAGAAAGGTACGCTTAGATGGTTTGGGCACGTAGAGAGAATGAATGAAAGAAGACTTACAGAAAGGATTTAAAAGTCAAGAGTGAATGCGAAAGTTGGAATGGAAAGACCAAGGCGAACGTTCTTGGATCAAATCCAGGACATTTTAAATAAGGGCCAAGTCAAGAGTTACTCTAAACCGATGAACTTGTATGAAAGGTTTAATAAGAATGAAGTGAAGGAGATATGCAAGGATCGTGGCAAGGGTCTCTGTCTACCCCTATGGGAATGAAGCGTGATGCTATGTATCAATTAATCTAATATAATTTTACAATTTCATTCCACAATTCAATGTCTCAAGAGGTTATATTCGATTTATATTTATAAACGTCATATTCTTCATTCCCTGCAACATGGTTTTTAACTGTTAAAACCAAATGTACTTCAGATTTTTGTCTATATAACATTGCTTGTGTTAGACTATGGATAGTTGGGTGACAACACTGGTAGCTCTGAGATGTTGGGAGTTATTGAGTAATATAGTGGCAACACTCAAAAGTACCAAATGCATTGTGCAATACTACGAAATGTTACGCAATACAAGGTAATTTTAACGAACGGAACAATTTTGTAAGCAAAGTCTTTCGAACAGTGTTTCGTGAAGTAGTTATTTTAAGAGAAGTAGCGCTAAATTGTATAAATTCAAGTGAAGTAATTATTAGTGCAAGTAATGTATATTTAAATAGTGAAGAGAATAAAAGATGTTACCTAATGTGAGTTGGTATTGTAATTCCCTTTAAATTTTTAATATCAGAGTAGCACTATATAAAGTTTTCATTTATATATGCATGGACCCGCCACACTGCTTCACTGCGGATTGGCGGGCATAGTACACAAGTGCTCTCTCATTTTCCGATGTGACGGGAATTCGAGAGGACCGGAGAGAGATCAGGCGCAGGACCGACGGCTTAACGTGCTCTCCAAAGCACGGGGTTGGATCACACCGCCAACTTCCCAACTTCGGGCAAATATTGAGAAAATCTTAATTGAAAACTCAATATCTCTTTCGAATTGACAGGACCTCATGTTTGATGTCGAATATTCTAACCACTAGACCAATGAGGCAGGCAATACCTGGCGCAGAGGATACCGTGGTCAATTAGGCGGTTTCCCTAGAGCAAGGTCCTTCCATTGCACTGCGGTTGGATTGACCTCTGCTATTATCCCTAATATGGATAACTCGGACGCGTAATTTTTGATTATAGAATATATTTTGAATAAAACACACTCTATTCATATGAAAACTTAGTAAAAAATCTGTTGAAGATATAATTACCGTAAATTCTTATTACATTACATAGTAATTGATTTTAACATTTAACCAGAGAGAAGGACATGAAAGTAACTTATGCATCACTGCTCAATCGTACCAACTAAACTGTTTCGTGATAAAAAGCGTGATTCTAAACTGGTTTAGTAGATTTTACAAGTTGCGACCCTCCTGGCGGGCGATCCCCCGTGGGAGCTACGGGCGGAAGCTTTAGCGGTCGTGTATCGGCACAGAGCCGCTGCTAGGGCAGATGGTCTGCGGCCTGATGTCGACGAGGTCCGAAGGGTCAGATCAGGTCCAAAAATGGAGCGATCATCTCGGATCCCCAGTAGCGGGCATGGCCACTGTAGCGGCGATCCGTCTTCACCTGGAACAATGGCTTTCCATGAGTGTTTCGGAAAGTTCCTGCACAAAATTGGTCGGGAGGAGTCAACCGCTTGTCGTTGATCGGCGGCGACCTCTCGTTGGGAAGCCTTGCAGGCGCGATGCTCTCCAGCGAGAGATGATGGGCGGCAGTGGCCTTCTTTTGCGAGACGGTGGTCTCGCTGAAGGAAGTCCACGAGAGAGAAAGGGAGAATGCAGTGGATGCACCCCCTCACCGTCGAAGGAGGCGGAATACAAGGCTGCGTATGTTTTCGAATCTCCTACCGCCTCCGTGAATCCTCCGTCGGACTCATCCAGGACACCAGGGCAGAATGCGAAAGCTGATCATCTGGTGCCTTACTAATGGATGAAGAGGGTTCCGCTGGGTTTTAGTGGGTATTGCGAGACCTTCCATCGCCGAGTCCCACACTCCTGACCGGTCATCGGTCGGGGTTATTGCCTAAAATTGGTCCATAGTTAATACATTAAGCTGGAAATCGTAGAGTAACTGTTGTCACATACAATATATTCCAATCTATGCAAAATACATACCTGCAATGTCGTTCGCAAATAAAATTCACTCTGCCATTACAGCGTGGAGCCTCCAATACGTCTTACTAGGCGACAGGCTTCCGACGTGAGTATATTATAAAGTTGCTTCAGACTTGTATTGTTATAACAACGATTTTATATATAGTAGATAAATTTAATAACCTCTTGACTAATACTGATTTTGCTTGCCTAGGTTTAAATCCTTGACAATTTAGAGAAAAAGAAAAAAATCATCGAGAGCTCTCTTTTTATTTATATTTTCTTGTACAATGACAAAGAAATTACAAAGGACTATGTAAATTAATGGCAGACGAATAAATAATAGGTGGTCTTATAGCTTTAAAGCAATTTCTTCCAAACAACCTTAAACAAGGAGGACTTAGTTAAGAGTATAAACATAAATAAATATATGTAAAAATAAAATACATGCATACATAAATTGATAAACTCTGTACGAGTTACAATAAATTAATCATAAAAAAACATCATTAAATATACATAACTAAAAAGAAATTGTTATCGTGTTACTTCAATAAATTGTATTATTATATGTCATTAATTGAAGAATGAAACTCTATTTGATTTTCATTTTTCTATTAAAAATAGAATACATAAATTGTAATTTTCTCATGTTAAATTGGATAGGTAATTAAGTAGATAGTTGACACTTTTATAGTACACCACAAGAAAGATAAACACAGAAAACACTAAAAGAGAAAAATATCGACGCCCGCTCATATACTCCTTTACTATGATCACTATCTTTCTATTCTTTTATTTATTCGCGAAGAAATGCATTTTCGCACCCTGGCCGAAGGTTCAACCAGAAGTTTGGAACCGGCTGACAGATAAAATTATCACTAAAACTGACCTCCTCATCAGGGATACCAGAGGTTCGTTAAGGACACCACGTTTCTTGTTTTATTAACATTATATCGTAATCACACCCGATAGTAAGTGATGATACAATCTAAAAGGTAAACGCGCCAAATATAACACAAATCGTTTGCTTGGTGGTACATCTATGGTAGTAGCGTGGTCGCTTACCACACCCGAAGCCTCCCACCAGTCCAGACTCAGACAAATTACAGAATGCAATTTCCTGAATCCGAGACTTACACCCAGGACCGCTGCTAGCAAAGCCAGTACTCGCGCTGTGCCAGCAACGCCGACACTCTCTGGAACCCCTGACATCGGTTATCAAAGCAGTTTAGAAGAACAGAAGACGCGCAACAGCGCGTCTCTTGCGCCATCTCTTTCTTTGGTAGATGTGGCCTCTGCAGCGGTATTCCTCTCTCTCCAAAGCATCCTTCTATGAGATAAGAGCCTCAAAGGTTTTTACAAATGTTTATTTCGAAGCACGTCAAGGTAATATTTAGCTACAGCCGAAGCCTCTCATCAGTCCAGATCTAAAGTTATTAAAAAATACAATTTTCCTTTCCAGGAATATCACCCAGAACTCAAGACGTCAGTACAATACATTTCTTTATAGTATATAGCAAAACAGTTCTTCTATCGCCTTCGATCTGATAATGCCTTTATAGCAAAGCGTACCTTATATTTAGTGAGGATTTATGTTTCAAAAGAATATTTTTAAATTGCGCGAATTGAGTTTGCAGTCGTCTCTGAGTATTGTAAGGCGCTAATGAGGCAGCTCTACCCTCTGTTATAGTTTAAATTGCGTGCAGAAATGTGCATGTTTTAAAATTATGAGTAAATTATACTTTATGGTGACATTTTGATGGACACGCAAACACATGTAATAGACTTGAAGATTTTTTTAGTCTTTAAAACCATATTAATTTATATAAAAAGGATAAGGATCAACTTATTAACTTCCAGCTGTTGGGCACAGACATCCTCACTCATTGGGGAGAGGGTTTATAGAGAATAAAGTCACCATGCTACTCCAAGGGACATGCAGATTTCCACGTGACGTTTTTCTTCACGTAAAAGCACAATGATGAAATATGAAACATCGATTAGGCAAAGAGTGGTACCAACCCAGGATTATAACTCGCGACTCTTTAACAAAAAACCTCTTGTCAAACCATTAGATATTTCTTTACGTGTCCTATGGTTTGGGTTAGTTTAAGTATTTTATTCGTAAAAATAAGGTCGTAAGGTGCTTGTCTGGACTAATCCCTGTGAAAGCTGAATTAATTTCCATGACTATGATAGGATATTTTAAAAGACAAGCCCATCAGTTTGAGATTCTTTTAATATATAATTATTTATATGTTACATTCCAAAGATGTCACTGAATAAAATTAAATCCTTTATTATAAGAACCTTAATTGAGAAATTATATAATTTGGAGTATTACTTAGATGATTAGCTTAAATAAAAGACATTAAAATGATATTGTAATAATGATGGGACAAAAACATGTGCGAATGAGCTCTGGTAACTTTAAATCCTCAGTCGTTCTCTAATATCAACAACAATCGTACGCAGGAAATTGTGTGGAAAAACCCATGTTCAACGATTTAATATGTTGTAAAAGCCTGCTGGAATAAAGAATTTTTAAATTTGAATTTGAAATAATAACATTTTTAATAAATTTCAGCTTAGTGCATTGTAACTTCATCTAATGAGGAATCAGCTAGTCGGAATCTGTAATGCCATCCCACGGGATTATATTTATCGAATCTAATTTTATTTAAAATATAAGGTATAGAGTTCAACAAATGAATATATATTTTCATATTTGCACTTAATTTTGGACAAAAAAAAGAAATTAGCGTACAAACTCGGTCTTATTTCTACCATTGGACATTTATGACGGTGAGAATTAAGCTATTTGTGACGAAAACTATAACTAATATATAAATCAATAAAATATTGTGGAAAAACAATGTATGTACATAAATTCCTATAATTATAAGAGTTCTATCAGGATATTCTTTGACAAAGGCCGTGTTTAGTACAGTATATCGTGAAACAAGTTAAAAACACCCATTTTCAACTTTGCACGGCAGCCTTTTGTCCCAAACACGCTACTCGACAAATAATGCGGCACAAAGTAGCTTTTGTTACCAATTTTAGCTGGTTTGTTGTTTTAAGGCTATGTTTAAGGAAATATTTTCTTACTACAAATATATAAAATGAGTTAGCTGCCTATTAACCACCCACTGCTGGCTCAGGCCTCCTTCCTCATAGGTGAGTAGGTTTTAAAGGATTAATACACCCCTGCGGGTTTCTAGGCTACATATATCCCAGAATTGCTTTCTGAAAGGTTTACTCACAATATTATTCTTCATCGAAAAGCTTACTGATGAATTTCACACGACAGTTACCTGTAAAGCTCGAAATGAAGAATACATTGTAAGTAGTAAGTAGCAGCCCATTCACGTCCTACTGCTGGGTACAGATTGGGTATAGTACACAAGTGCACTCTCTATTCCTTCACTCTGAAAGTTCGATGTGACGGGAATCTACATTACCGGACACATTTTGACGGCTTTGCTAGCGTAGTGGTGCGAGTACTCGCTTTCCCAGCAGAGGCCGAACGCGGTTTTGATCCCTGGTAGGAAAAATTTAATTACATTTTCTAATTTGCCTGAGTCTGGACTGGTGGGAGACTTTGCCAGCAGAGGCTGAACCCGGTTTCGATCCCTGGTAGGAAAAATTTTATTACATTTTCTAATTTGCCTGAGTCTGCACTGGTGGGAGACTTTGCCAGCAAAGGCCGAACACGGTTTCGATCCCTGGTAGGAAAAATTTAATTACATTTTCTAATTTGTAACAGCCGAGAAACAAAGACATTTGTGTTTCCGGTACGATGTCGTGTAGAAATCATAAGAGATAGATTGCCACGTCACAGATTAATGCTTCCATCTTAGATTATATCATCACTATCACGTGTGATCACAGTCAATATGTGTCTCAAAAAAAGTCCATGTGTGACATGTATGTTATGACATCCTTCGTTCGTATGGACAAATGAAAATATTCTTTATTCAATTACGCTCAAAAGGCTTTTTTCAATCATCAACATCAACAGTCTGTCCGTTGGTAACAAATCTACCACAGTTTCAGAAAGTTTTGAGCAAGAAATTGAGCAGTTATTCCTTTAAATATAGTTTTGTAGGTTACAATGTGTTGGATTTAAGTCCAAACATCTTTATCGATTAAATATTCAACATTATGATGTGCCTTTTGTCAAAAGATGTTTTTGACATAGTTCTTAAAATTAACTGGATAAATGATTTCTGTACTTTCTTTACCAAGGCATTTTTTTTTGCTGAAAAAATGAATATTAAAGGTAATGTAAATCGCCACCTTAAACAAGCTTTTTGTACTTTCTTACGTCTAACCCTACGTAAGCTAATCCAGGGCTTAACGCTTTAATCTACAAGGATTGCGAAATTAATATGTCTGATACTCGATGCAGGTTTGTAAGTCTTCATAGAATAATACCTTTCGAAGTGAACAGTTTAATTCTATGAGTTTGTTTCTTGATAAATCAACATATTATATGGACTTCTGACTGGCTTCTAAAGACAAATAATTAAAAGTGCGTGCGTACAAAAGACACATGTCAGTCACTTCTTTGGCAAAGTAATTTTTGAGTCTTGTTTGTATTTATACAAATCTAAAACTGTCTAAAATTAATACAAGTAATTTACTGAAATCTCAAAGAAGTAATGTAAAATGCCACGTGTTTTTTTGTCAATATTAGAGATTTTTAAATAATTTATGTTTTTGATATTAGGATGTAGAAAAGAGGATTTATGATATGACGGCGCACAGATTATTAATCGGTTTACAATCAAATCGGACTTGACATTTTTGACATTGACAGCTGACATAACACCGAGCGCTGGGATGGCGGCCATTATTGGTTCGGATTTCATAGAGTGCGCACGCGCCCACGTGTTCTGGTGGAATGTTTTAAATCTAGTTTTCTAAAATTATAAGTGTTGATTTATTACAGTGAAATTAATAAAGAAATAACTAATTGTATGGTGGAATATTTTATTGAAATACCCGACGTTGATCTCCTCAACCCAAGATTGTAACGCCGCATCCTATCGGATGCGCCTTTAGATATGTTTTTATTTTATATTTAATGAAAAATAGTATATTAAATTATTAAATGATGAATGGCAAATTAAAATGCCACATGTTATTTTTAAATATCAATACTAGCTAACATTGAAACGAATTAACATAAAAAACGCTGCACAACTTCGTAACGCCAATCACGCGTTTCATCAGTAAAAATTTTACCCTCATGCGTTAAAGAAGTTTCTCTTCAAAAACTTCTTTTGGGTTTAGAAAGCCCATTTATAGAGGTAAGACATATGATATATAGGATCACGTTACGATCACGTTACGAAAAACGGAGAAAACTTACTTCCTTTTGAGAGTTTCCGTTGCGAGCGCTGCTTATATGTTTGAACTTATGTAACAATCAAGTATTTAGTTCTCTCTTTGTCAAACTCTCTCCTCTCGTATGTGACGCAGACAAAGTTGCGGGTATCAACTAGTATTATGAGACATTTGTGAGAGATTGTATAAAATTTCTTACGTCACCGTTTATTCGCCCCCATTCGCTTCCCCCAATGGCATATTTGAAATTTAAATTCGCGATTTGGCAAATTGAGAAATCCTAAGAAATAGACGGCGGTGCTTATACTGATAGCAGTTTTCGATTAAGTCTTATCTTTAAATTACGATTTTGGGACGTTTTTTAAATCTTCCCAATTGAGTTTAACAGATATAACTTGGTTTGTGCTTACACTTACTTAGCTTTTGTGAGAAAAATTAATAATCTAAATTACTAACTTTGTTAGTTTAATGATTGACTTTGAAGACTTGGAAAGAAGTAATTTTTACAGATTGTTACAGATCATCTTGACGATTTCGTTGGCGCAGTGGTGTAAGCTTTGCTAGCAGAGGTCCAGAGGAAATTGCATTTTCTAATTCTGTTTAAGTCTGGACTGGTGGTAGGCTTCGGCCGTGGTTAGTCAACACCATATCAGCAAAGATGTAGTAACAAATAAAGAGATTTGTGTTCCGCTACGATGCTCTGTAAAAACCATAAGAGGTTAATTGTCTCTTAACAGATTAACGCCCTAGATAGTCAATGGATCTTACATTGTATCATCACTTACCATCTGGTGTGATCACACTGAAGTGCTAAACAAAAAGTCCAGAACTACCCAAATTATTACTATTAAGACTGCTGGTTTATTTCAGTATTAAGATAAAATATAAGAATAAGTTGTTACAATATACTTTTGTACCCTTGAACAATTAGTAGAAAAAAATAATACTATTACGGGCGTTAAATATATAAAGTCAGATGACGTTATAGATTTAATTCTCGAATCCTAATATTATACGATCTTATAAGTAAAAGTCTTTCAGTTCTTTGTTATTAATTACCTATCTGTAATGGTTTTATTTAATTGAATACAATACAGAAAAGAAGTAAAAAGAAACCTAGAGTGGGACTGCTCTCTAAAAACTACTGTTACTTACCTTTTTTAATATTAACTGAACTGCGTCCCATTGGTCTAGTGGTTAGCACGTTCGACTACAGTTATGAGGTCCTGGGTTCGAGTCCCTGGTCGGACCAATTTGAAATCGATATTGAGTTTCCTTTTAAGATTTTCTCAATATTTGCCCGAAGTTGGGTAAAATTTGGCGGTGTGATCCACCCCCGTACCTCGGAGAGCACGTTAAGCCGTCGGTCCTGCGCCTGATCTCTCCTTGGTTGTATCGGATTGCCGTCACGTCTGACTATGAGAGTGAATGAATAGAGAGTACACTTGTGTATTATGCCTGCCAATCCGCATAGGAGCAGCATGGTGGGTGTAATAACGTAATAACCCTCTCTCACATGAGTGAGGAGGTCTGTGCACAGCAGTGGGACGTTAATGGTCTGCTACTTACCTTACTTACCTTTTTACCAGCTTGATGGCGGTTTATTTGGTAACGTTGTCTTTCTTCCGTATTTAGTTATTCCGTATTTAGTCTTTCGAGTTAATACATAAACATATATATGAATACACAAACGTCTTAGGAATAGGATTTTAATAAGAGAAAGGTATATCCTTATATTTGTACGGAAACTCGAAATTCCAAGTATTTATCTAATGCCACAAGATCGCTGCGAGTGGTTTACTAGCTTTTGATACTGTTAAAGTTATGTAGCAGAAGTTGCAGCTTATGTTCCCAGCTCTGTATAAACAGTGCAATCGGGAGGGCACAAGGGGTACATAAATTTCGTCCCCTCTCCAGATGCTAATTATTACCCGTATGTCGTCGTTAAGAAACTCTTGCCGGGTTGTTTCGCCTTTGAAATATACTCCTGGTGAAAATAAAACAACGGGGTAATTACTGAGTTTCTTGTGGGGGTTTTTCCCTAATAAACTTTTGTTGGATGGCCTACATTGTAGCAATACGCGTACTTCATTAACTAGCTGTTCCTAGTGGTGTCGCCTTTGCAGCACCCGATCCCGTGGGAAAATGGATAAATTCCTGTTTAGTGACAGTCTACGTCGTATAAGGGGTCGCTGCTAAATACCAAATAAATCATGATTAGGTTTGAAGAACTCGGGACGAGTCAGAAGACTAAAACCATCTACGCGTCCATGCCTTTCTAATGAAACCGATGTGGACTAAATTCAGTAGAGTAACTACTGAGTTTCTAGCCGGTTTATTTCCGGTAGTACCAAAGTCTAAACTGGTAATAGATACATTAGCAACGGAGAGCTTTGATGATTCAAAAGAGCTTGCAAAACTACTTAACAAAACCAAAATATTCTTTATTTAAGTAGTTTTGCAAGCTCTTTTGAATCATCAAAGCTCTCCGTTGCTAATGTATCTATTACCAGTTTAGACTTTGGTAACAGTAAGGTATTGCTTCTCTGTGATTTCACTTGATAGTAAGTGATAATACAGTCCAAAAAATCTCCTGACTAAGCCTTTAAGGCATACTATGTCCCTCTAAATAATTTTTACACATTTACTGGTAAGTTGTAGCGCATTATCATCCCACTACTGGACTCTCTATTTCTTGACTCTCATAGTTTGAGGTGACGGCAATCTGAAACAACTGGAGAGATATCAGGTACAGGATTGACGGCTTAACGTGCTTTCCGAGGCACGGGGGTGGATCACACCCCCATCCTTCCTAATTTCGGGAAAATACTGAATAAGGTGGACAAGGTGGCCCGATGATATAAAGAGAGTCGCCGGTAGCCGCTGGAGCCAGGCGGCGCAAGATCGGGCCTTGTGGAAGTCATAACGTGAGATCTACGAGTAAGTCCAGCAGTGGACGTCCAGACATTGAACGGTCGGGTGAAGCGACGACGAAGCGGCGACTGAAAATTTTTTAACAGAAAACTTAACTTTGATTTTCTAATTCCTTCAACCCAGAACCCAGGACCTCATATCTGTAGCCGAATAAAGTGGCCACTAGACCAATAAGGCACTTAGCTTATAAAGTTTTAACTAGCCGCAATCGAAGCCACGTTACTGAGGACGTTAATTTTTATAATATCCTTTAATTAACAGCTTCTCAGGTCTTGGATATTATACGTCTATTTTATGGTTCTCGAAACCCATTACTGAAGCATTCAATGCTGATTGAATTTATTTAAATTTGAATGCAATACAGAACTGAACCCGGGATAATCAGACGCTTTACAGAGATGCATTTTCATTGCATTATTCCCTGTGCAGCTGTAGCAATAAATTTGTATTTTCGATGTAGCCTCCTAACAGCAATTCTAGATGGCAGAGCTATTAGGGCTGTCTATAAGTAGAAAATACAATATTTTCCATTGTTTAACAACCAAACAATATTTTTTACGAAGAGTACAAAAATGTTTATATTTATACAAATGAATATAGTATTTAACAATATATTTAATAAAATTGCTCATATCTACTTCGCAGTTTACATCGAAAATTATGCTATAAAATGATGAACATTTATTGTATCACCATCAGAACTTCAAAATTCAAAAATCAATATTGAGTGTTCTATTAAGATTTTCTCAATATTTACCCGAAGTTGGGAAGTTGGCGGTGTGATCCACCCCCGTGCCTCGGAGAGCACGTTAAGCCGTCGGTCCTGCGCCTGATCTCTCTCCGGTCGTGTCGGATTCCCGTCACATCGGACTATGAGAGTGAAGGAATAGAGAGTGCACTTGTGTACTAAGCCTGCCAATCCACAGTGGAGCAGCGTGTCCCCGGAGTGAGGAGGCCTGTGCCCAGCAGTGGGACGTTAATGGGCTGCTACTTACTTTACTTACATCAGAACTTTAGTTCAATTCTAAGTATAGGATATATATTGTGTTTTCTACATAAATAATGGGCATATGCTTTATATTACGAATATTTTAACAGTTTTTTACATATATTTATAAGCAAAATTGGACTTTCGACCTTCTAATTAAAAACCGCAAAAGTATGTAACAACACCTTTATGAACATGCAAAATAATAGTTTTAACAAATTCATTCTTATTACTGATTAGTAAAAATAAGTTCTAAAGTTAGTTTCACTTATTTGCCAATATTATATGAAACAAGAAACATTCTATTCCTGTCCTTTTTTAAGCTCAAAAAAGGATCAATTCTGTTAGCTTAAAGATGTTATATGTTAGACTATAGATAGTTAGATTTGGGGAGTTATTGAGTAATACAGTGGCAACACTTTAAAGTACCAGATACATTGTGTAATATTATGAAATGCATTAAGGGATTATTTTAAAAACCGGATCAAATTTAGTGTAAGTCTTTCTAGCGGCTCGTGAAGTAGTTGTTATAAGAGAAGTATTGCTGAATTGTATAAATTCAAACAGTAAAGTAATTATTACTTGTGTATATTTAAATAGTGAAGAGAATAATAGTTGTTAATTAATGTGAATACTATATTTTTAAATCGCCTAAAACAATTGTTCTCTCATTAAGTAGTTCTTATTCAAATATTCTTCATCGGTAAATGTAAAATGATTTTATGATATACATATTTAGAAAAAAGCGTGTTTCAAATTATTGAGGCTGTATATATAAAAATCGAAAAGTGCGAGTGTACACAGTACACATGACAGAAGTGAAACTTCTTTGGCAAACAAATTTTTAAGCCTTAATTATATTTATACAAATCTAAAGCTTTCAACTTCCGAGGCTTAGAGGAAGGAAAAAGGAAGTTATGTTATGAATTTAATGAATTTAACTGTCATTAAAATATTAGCAGTGTCGAAAGTTAATACTAATTATATATTTTTTAAACATTTCTTCGATGTTTACATTAAATTGTTTCACACTACAATTTTTGGCATTTCGATTTGAAAATGAATAAGTATTTAGTTTTAATTATGAATTAAATACAGATCTCAGACGAATATTAAATTTAAATTCCTCGTGATTTTTTGTAAATAGTAAAAGTAACTAACCTCAATTTAAATTTATACAAAATCATTGTAAATTAATTATTACTATAGAAACTATTTTTATAATTAAAGTTTCTTAAAATCAATTTATGAAATATTATTATTTTAAATGACGAGTGGCAAATTAAAATGCCACATGTTATTTGTAAATATTGACACTACCTAATCTTCAAACGAATTAGCATAAAAAATGCTGCATATCTTTGTGACGCTAATCACGCGTTTCATCCGCAAATATTTTACCCTCATGAGCCTGAAGAAGTTTCTCTTCAAAAAAAAACTTTTGTTGTAATGACCTAATCTTTAGTTGGCAACCCTACCAAAGATGCACATTTCAATGCCCAGAATGTATTTCCTTCCAATCCATTACCACTTTGTCGATTAGAATTTGGTTTATCTGTTTCTTTATGGCCAACTCCAAATATTAGCAAGATTGCTTCTCAGAGTTGTTAATATTTAATTTCTGCGTTACCTAGAGGATCTATTTATTTATTATTTTCTAGATACGGGATATATTTATTCGACAATGCTTATTTATTGCACAATCCATGGAGTCGTAGCTTTTCTTTTCAGTCCACTTCTATGGGATATATAATGTGTTAGACATACCGTAGAGGCGAAGTCTTTTTTATATTGCTTGATCGTGATCAGACCTGATGAGACAATTTGACAGGGAAACACGCTATTCTGGTAACAGGCAACTTTACCTCTTATAGTTTCTACACAGCATCGTATTGGGACACAAATCTCTTTTTTTAGTGGTTCGACCTTGCTAGTAGGGCTTGCCGTGGCTGAAGCCCAACCAGTCCAGACTCAGACAAATTTAAAAAGGCAAAGAGAGTACTCACACCACTGCGCCAGCGAGGCCATCATAAGAGGAATAGTTAATCATTTGTCTCCAGCTCTTCATTGAGCTGGATTTAGAAAATACCAATTCCTAACACTATATTACTGTTTTTTATTAAGTAAAAGAGGGGCCGAGAAGGAAACTGTCCTTTGGACATTGGAAAGAACTTGAAAAACACTTTACTCCTCTCCAGCTCCACTCGTCCTGCAAATATCTCTGGGCGACAGAAAATGCTCGTTTGGTTGTTTATTTCTATAAAAAATCCTGTTAATGCCGTAATTGTAGGAAACTGGAAAGATCGACGTGAAATTTGAATCAAAACCAGTTTAGTTGTTATGAAAGCATCTGCTAATAAAATATTCTTTTTAGTAGTCGCTTGTTTGGATTTTGTTAACACAAAAACAAAATAAAGTGCTCAAAAGGTGGTCTTTTCCTTTATATAGATCTCCGACAAGCAACCTTTGGTGAAAGGATAAAACAGACAAAAATGGGAGTTGCAAAAAGGAAGGACAGATAAACTAATTTTAATAATAAAACTCGCTGGCGCAGTTGTGTGAGTACTCGCTTTGCTACCAGAAATCCCGGGTTCGGTAGGTCGAATTTAGGAAATTGCATGCTCCAATCTGTCTGAGTCTGAACTGGTGGAAAGCTTCGAACGTGGCTAGTTACCACCCTACCAGCAAAGACGTGCCGCCAAGCATAGTAGTCCTTTTCCGCCACCATGCTGTATAGTATTATAAAAACACCAACTCACATTAACTAACATCTTTAACTCTCTACACTATTTAAATATGCACAACTTGTACTATTCTGATAATGACTTCGCTATATGAATTTATACAGTTTAGCATTAATTCTCTTAAAACAACAACTTCACGAGACACAGCTCGAAAGACTATCTTAAGAAAATTGTCCGTTTGTTAATGTTACCTCGGATTGCACAACATTTCGTAATATTGCACTATGTCGACGATTCGACGGCCTCACTGGCGCAGTGGTGCGAGTATTCGCTTTGCTAGCGGAAGTCCCGGGTTCGATCCCCGCTAGAACGAATTTAGGAAATTGTATTTTCTAATATGTCTGGACTGGTGGGAGGCTTCGGCCGTGGGTAGTTACCACCCTACCAGCAAAAACGTACCGCCAAACAAAGAGATTTGTGTTCCGGTACGATGTTGTGTAGAAACCGTAAGGGGTATATCGCCTCTTAACAGATTAACGCGCTTCCATCTTAGACTGTATCATCACGTACCATCAGGTGAGATCACAGTCAAGCGCTAATCTGTCAGCAATAAAAAAAAGTCCCTGTTTTTTTTAAGTGTTGCCACTTTACCATGTAATAACTCCCAACAATTAAGTGCCATGATTGTCGCCACCCGACTATCCATAGCCTAACAATAGAAACCATAAGAGATAAATTTTCTCATACCAGATTAGCGCGCCTCTATCTTGCGAGAACCTGTCAACAATAAAAAAAAGTTCTAAATATCTCATATCTATATTCTCGAAAGAATTGTCTAAATGGAAATCGATATTCGTATATTTTTGGTTGATTATACAAACGCTTCGCAAGTTGCATGTGTCGGCAACCGTTTTGAAGGCTTAATACACTTAAGTGAACGACGCTATAAGCCGGAACAAACAGGCAGTTTCACTGGCATTATGGCTAGGAACACGGAAATTCTACGCATTTTTGATCAGCACTTGAAATAAACGCAAATTGGACGATGAATTTTTCATATGTTTGTTTATAAACAGTAAAAGCTGGTGCTCGAGACTTTGTCTGCGTAAAATTAGTACTTATAATATGGGCGCCCTAAAGAGTACATATATATAGAGGTAGTACGAGGTAAGCAGAGACCACATCCTTCCACTTGCCACGATCCTTGCATATCTCCTTCGCTTCTTTCATTCTCATTTAGTCTTTCATACAAGTTCGTCGGTTTAGAGTACTCTTGACCTGGCCTTTATTTAAGATGTCCTGGATTTGATCCAGAAACGTTCGCCTTAGTCTTTCCCTTCCAATGTTCCCATTCACACTTGACTAATAAATCCTTTTTATCAGTCTTCTTTTATTCAGTCTCTCTACGTGCCCAAACCATTTAAGCATACCTTTCTAAATTTTAGTCTACGTCTTCTTTTATACCACTAGAATGACAAAATATGATATGAGAAATGGAGGTAGTACGCGGGTAATCTGTATTGTCATTACACCACGAGGAGAAACAGTGGACGAAACGTATGTAAGGTTTTCAGTCACTATTTAAAGACACAAAAAACATTACGGAATGCAATATTACCAAGTAACTGTAATGAGTAGAAAAATTGTGTGATCAAAATCTCTCGTGCTGCCTTATGGTGCTGATGTTTAAATCAAATCAAATCAAAAATATCTTTATTCAAGTTGGCATATTACAGCACTTTTGAATCGTCAAATTATTTTTTTTTTGCCACAATCTGATTCTAATATATGTCTGATGATGGTACTCATTAACGGATTAAAATCTAAAGTTACGAGGGTTTCTTCACGCCCTGATTCGAGAAGAACCCACAACAAACTCAGTCGGGTATAATTTTTGTTACCATCGTCATTACAATATCATGTTAGTTTACTATATTTAAAAATTAGGGCAATTCGTTCACTCCCACGCGTTTCTATCGTCTAGGTAATCTTGCAACTTATAATAAGACTTTCTATCAACTTTCCTTTAACAAAGACTTTGAATTTATTAATGGACATCTTTAGAACGTCTTGTGGGAGTTTATTATAGAAACGTATACAGTTACCCTTGAATGAGTTGTTAATCTTACGCAGCCTACTAGAATTTATAACAAGTTTGTTTTGGTTTCGTATCATATAACTATATGATTTACATTCACTCTTTTTATTAAGAGTCAATGTGTTTATGTAGATACAACAAGTTTTTTAATATATATACGCAGTGAACTGTCATTATGTTGCCTTGAATTTGTTTCTTAACGATTCTCTTGGACCCATATTGTAAATCGCGTGAACCCTTTTCTGCAGTACAAATATGGCATCTATATCAGCAGTATTACCCCAAAATTAAAAAAAATAGTGCTAAATTGTATAAATTCAAATAGTGAAGTAACTATTAGTACAGTGCGAGTTGTGAATATTTAAATAGTGGAGAGAATAAAAGTTGTTACTTAATATGTCTTGGTGTTTTTATAATAATTATAGTACATAATGTCACAACATCTTGTAATGAATAAAGAAGACCCACCACTTTTTTTCACTGCAGGTTGGTAGACATAGTAGATAAGATTACTCTCTATTCCGTCACTCCGATAAACCTAGGTGACGGGAATCCGACACGACCCGACGACACGACGACGAAGAGAAATCAGGCGCGGAATTGACGGATCAACGTGCTCTCCGAGGCACTGGGGGTGGAGCACACAATCAACTACTCAACTAGAAAACTCAATATCGATATTTTAATTCGGCCGACCCGGACTCGAAACCAGGAACTCATGTCTGTAATCTAACATGCTAACCACTAGACCAATGAGGCAGTCATAAAAACCTTAATAATGTTTAAACTTAAATTGTTTATGGTCGAATTGCGACCACTTGGTGACCACTAGTAATAAGAATTGAATAGGAATAGCTACAAATGCAACATCCAGTTTTACAAGCATGTCCTATTGTCGATCTTATTGCTTACCATTTTGCGTGTCCGCAGCTTTAATGGCTGTGAAAATGTCGATTTGTACCGCCTTATGGCGTCGTTTACTTAAGTGTATCGGGATCCCGCAAATGTATGTCGCCACATGCTTTGTTTTAATAGCCCATCCCATTTGAATTTCATAGCCCCTTGAGCATTGGTGACGGTTTTTTTATTTGACAACCTCAATAGTGTAATTTTACAACATCTCGCTTCTTTATCAGAGATCCTAAGTTCCATTCTCAAAAGGACAAAATAGACTAGGTGTTTCGTGCAACTTCGTCTGTGCACACTTAAAAGTGGGTCTTCTAGTACAACGCCATCGGCATACTATAATAAGTCAATGGACCATATATATATTTTGTACAATAACAATATTGTATTTAATGACAATTTGTTATAGTATTACTTTATATTGTTTCATAAATGGTAACTGCCTCGTTGGTCTAGTGGTTAGCATGTTCGACTACAGACATGAGGTCCTGGGTTCGAGTCCCGGGTCGGGCCAAAATAAAAAAAAAATTGAGTTTTCTATTAAGATTTTCTCAATATTTGCCCGAAGTTGAGAAGTTCGCGGTGTGATCCACCCCCGTACCTCGGAGAGCATGTTGAGCGGTCGGTCCTACGCGTGATGTCTCTCCGGTCGTGTCGAATTCCCGTCACATCGGACTATGACAGTGAAGAAATTGAGTTTGCACTTGTGTACTATGCCTGCCAATCCGCAGTGGAGCAGCGTGGTGGGTCTANTATATAGATATAATAGGACCCAGAGAAGGATATAATAATTTGGGAGTGTAAATATTGATAGTTTTGTAATGTGTTGTTTTGTAGTGCTTGTAATGCAAGACTCCCCTAACAATGTATGTTACCATAATTAACAGGACAATATGACCGACGTCGCTGCATAACTCACAGGTGGATATTGACAGCAAGTGATACTAATCTCGGCTAATTGACTACATGTACACGGGCGACCAATAAAAACGCACATATTTAGTTATAGTTTTTATTGCACAAAGTGCAAACAGGGATTAAAGTTACAAAGTTTTATATACCTGTTCAACCAATTCATGGATAACTGTTTGACAGATTTAAAACAAAGTATTATAGAGAAATAAAATCGTGCGTCTATGTAAAAAAAGTGTATACGTGGAGAAAGGATATCTTTGTTGGCTTATTCGTATTAAATTCAACTTATTGATGAGTATTTTGACGTTATATTTACTATGTAAGCTGTGAGTGAGTAAAGTCCCTAAAAGCACTTATACATACTCACTCACACTGTCGCTATTCTTCCTAATTAATATTTTTAAATACTCTACTCTCTGCTGTAACCTTCCTCTCTTACTGAAGCTTTTGACGAACATAAATATTAATAAGTACTTTAAATAATAAATAAATTTCTTTATTTTTTAGCAACAACGGTTCAATGGGGTTAGTACACACAATACTTATAACTATGTTAGTAAAACTAAAGACAAATAATAATAAATTAATAATACTAAACTTAAAAATCTAAAAATCTAAAATGATAATAAAATGATGATCATTCTCAATTTCGATTTGATTGATAAGACACTTAAATCACTCTTTTAAATTAAATCCTTAACGTAATACATGTAATGTTAGTAATTTACAAGCAACGAGTATTTTGTCAATCCCTGACAATTATGTCAAAAGGTTACATTAAAAAGTTTCTAATGTTAAAAGCTCTAAGAAGGTTACATTAGAAAAGTTACTAAGGTGGATAATTTTTTTTTTATACTTTTTGATATTCAACGAAACTTTCTTAATTGTTGCTTCCAGAAGAACCCTCATTTTTTATTTATGACAGAATAGCGCTTGATTATGATCAAACCTGAAGGTAATAGTGATTCTAAGATAGAAGCGTGCTGTTAAGCGGAAAATTACATCTTATGGTTGTGCCATTCTACACAGCATCGTAGCTGAACACAAATCTCTTTTCTTGACGATACGACTTTGCTGGTAGGTTAGGAACGGCCAAAACCTCCCACCAAAAGGCAAATTAAAAAATGCAATTTCCTAAATTCTTCCGACCGATGATCCATCCTAGAAACCCCTGCTAGTAAAGCCAGTACTTTCA
The DNA here is from genome assembly GCA_015832385.1 of Elymnias hypermnestra. NCBI lineage: Eukaryota > Metazoa > Arthropoda > Insecta > Lepidoptera > Nymphalidae > Elymnias > Elymnias hypermnestra. The sequence goes on along the minus strand of JACTOM010000194.1, from coordinate 1,089,764 downwards.
GCACCGCGCCAGCGAAGTCAACGAACTTTAAGAAATTACAGGTTTCCATACAAATGTTCATTGTTTACTTCACATCCTTCCACGTTATAGTAGTTTTTATATATTTCTTTTATATATCTAATTTCGTAAAAAAAAATGGATAATAAATCGCTTAAAAGACGAATTAATAAATTAAAATAAAGTGTAAAGAAAGTTAGCAACCCATTGACGTCCCACTGCTGGGCACAGGCCCCCTCACTCATATGAGAGAGGGTTTTAGAGCATAGACCCACCACGCTGAACCACTGCGGATTGGTAGGCAGTGCACTTGTGTACTATACAAGTGCACTTTCTATTCCTTCACACTCATAGTCTGATGTGACGGGAATCCTGACACGACCGGAGAGAGATCAGGCGCAGGGCCGACGGCTTAACGTACTCTCCAAAGAAGGGGGGTGGATCACACAGCCAACTTCCCAACTTCGGGCAAATATTGAGAAATAATGAGAAAATCTTAATAGAAAACTTAATATCGATTTTGAACTGGCCCGACCCGGGACTCGAAACCAGGACCACTAGACCAATAAGGCAAATAAAGCGTATGTACATTTATTTTGCAAATCCGTATAAGTACTCAAGCAATGTCACTTACTGTCTCAATTCATAGTAGTTAGAGCACATTACGTGTCAGTCACTGACAGCATTAGTCGATCTTTCACCTCTGTATGTACATTTCACCTTAACTAATACAATATATGTCAATTTCTGTCAAAATTACTGGCAGTACGTTGTCAAATATTCATTAAACTGTGTGTCTGAATTCGAAAAAACACAAAAGTTTCTATAAAAATGTATATTAAAGGATCAAAACTAAAGTATAGGTAAAACAATGTAAAAAGCAGCCCATTATCGGACACAGCTGGACAGCTAGCCTTACTCATCTGAAGGTTTTTTAAAGCATAAACCCACCACGGTGCTCCACTGCGGATAGGACAACTACATATACCCCAGAATCGGTCGGGGATATACCGGCTTCCTCATGATGATTTCCCTTATTGTAAACTAAAAGTAAGTAAGTAAGTAAAAGTAAGTAATAGCCCTTTAAAGTCCCACTGCTGGGCACAGGCCTCCTTACTCCGAGGAGCGAGGGTTTTTAGAGCATAGACCCACCACGCTGCTCCACTGCGGATTGGCAGGCATAGTCCACAAGTGCACTCTCTATTCCTTCACTGTCATAGTCCGATGTGACGGGAATCCGACACGACCGGAGAGAGATCAGGCGCAGGACGGCGGCTTAACGTGCTCGCCGAGGTACGGTTGTGGATCACACCGCCAACTTCCCAACTACGAGCAAATATTGAGAAAATCTTAATAGAAAATCTCAGTATCGATTTTTGAATCGGCCCGACCCGGGCCTCGAACCCAGGACTTCATGTCTGTAGTCAAAAATGCTAACCACTATGACACTAGACCAAACTTAAAGTATAGGTTAGTGAATGAAAATTAATTCGCTTATTAACGTGCCAATACAGAGCACAAGACACCACACTCATAATAAGGAAGGTTTGGTTAGACCCACCACGCTGCTCTAATGCGAACTAGGGATATATACACCACAACTGCTCCAGAGAATTGCCGATTTAGTAACGATATTTTTCTTGATTTGATCTATCTTTTCCTGGTTTAATCTAATTTAACTCTTATTTACAAGGTACCGTACCGGAAAAGCATATATTTTTCCTGACGGCACATCGTTGCTGGTAAAGTAGTAACTAGCAACTGCCAAAGCGTCTTCTAGATAAATATGACGAGAGAGCTTCCTAAAAACTCTACAGGGAACCAAACTAATATAATATAATAATAATATAATAATTTATTTATTTCAGATATAAATCCATAAGTGTGTTATAGTGTTAGTAACAAATGATTATCTTAAGTACTATGTTAGTGTGGTTATATTATCGCAGTGTCTATCCAATGTTGGATAATTGGGCTGTCAGTTTTATTAGCAATTGCCTGTAGGAAGCTGTTGCCACTACCACGCACGCGTTGTAGAAGAGAGGCTGCTCTTTTCCGCATGATTGCGTGAAAACCGTCAGTCCTCGCCGCCACAAACATGCCACTAGCACTACAGTTTCGTGATAGTCCCATCAACATCCTAAAGGCATTGTTATACTGCACTCTAAAAACATTTAGTGCCCTCTTAGAATATCTCATCCACAGACCACTCGTGTAGAAGGTTTGACAAAATGCTTTAAAAAGTGTCACTTTAACTTCTTCTGTACACCGAGTGAATCTGCGAGCGAGCATATTACTACGCACGGCTAAGGCTCTGCGCTCCCTCTCAATATCCTCGTCGTCCCTGAGATTGCCAGTCAAAATATGACCTAAATATTTAAAATTATTTACTTTCTTAAGAGGGCTACCGTTTATAAACACAGAAGGTACATGACCTGGGCACTTCTTCCCTGCTTTAAAAATCATAAGTTCGCTTTTTGCGGCATTATATTTCAAGCCATGTATCTCTGCGTAACCCTCACATATATTTACTAGCATTCTCAGAGACTTGATTGTGGGACCCAGCAACACCATGTCGTCGGCGTAGCTGATGTTGTTGACGCAAATGTTGTTAACATGGCAACCGACATGTGTGTTGCCCAATCGCACAACCAACTCATTAATATAAATATTAAATAATATTGGAGAGGACAAGCCACCCTGCCTTACGCCACATTCCAAGATATATTCATCTGACAAAACGTCCGCCCATCTCACCTGGTTGACCTGATGGCTATACCAATACTTCTTAAACTAAGAACCTCGATTAGGAAAGAAAGCACGAGAGAGGTTTTATCATATTTTTTTAGGTTTATTAGGACGGTCAATCTATTTGGTGAAAACTATAATTAAAATGGGCACTACAATTTTAATCTTCTATCTGAAAAGAAACAGAAGCCTTTAAGTGAGAAATGGGAACAAGTTAACAACTAGAACGACGACGCAGTCATACGCTTACAGTTGTAATTGCATACGACGAAAGACCGATAATTGACTATTGAATAGACCATTTCGGAGCTAGCAGGATTCGAAAGTGTTGAGCAATTGACACTTTGAGCTGCACATCGACTTTTGTAAAAATAGACGATAGTAATCTCAATCGAGTTCCGCTTCCGGAAATATAAAATCCATCTTGATAAGGGTTCGTGAACATGAAAAGGAAATCGAGACGCTATATCTATACCTCATCATGTACATTCTTCATTTAAAAAAAAACTTGTGTGCTTGATCGATCCTTTTTTTACAAATCGTTGCCAAGGCAGGGAGTTTGGGACTCGCTTGCTGGGCCATAATTCTCACTAAAAGCATTTTCTTCAACCTGACTTTGCCAGATACTCTCTCGCGCATTCTTTCTGTCAAGAAATGTTGACAAAACAGTTCAAACATGAGGCAAGAGGCGTTCGTAACGTCGCGTGTTAAATAAAAAGAGGTATCTGCCACTATATCCCACTATCTCTTTACAGTGTCTCGTAGAACAACACGGCAGAGTCATAGAAGAAGTAACAGTATTCCGTACCATCTTACTGCTAAGCATTGGGCCTATTACTGTTTCACCAGGACGTCACTGTGGTCTCCAAGCTGCACACACTGATGGAAAATAGATGTCTCCTCACGTTGCATTATCTAATGCAGGTATTTCAAGTCAACTGTGTCTAGTCAACATCGGCACCAGTCTGTAAGAAAGATATCCGTGTTGCTGAGTTCGAGACGAGGTCAAATATGGCTTGAAGTGTAGCCACACCCTCACTTGGCGACAAAGCAAGAGCCCTGATCTTTCAGACCACATTTGCGTCAAAACGCTCACCTCCAGCCCTCGTGACAATACCAACTTGCAGTGAAGTATCGTTGTAAAAGTCCATGATCTGAAATGTGATCTCTCCTATGTGAGAAAGGAGGCTTGTCCCAACAATGGGACGTTAATAGACTGCTTCTTACTGCAGTAAGTTATTTGATTTATTTTTTCCACGTGAAAACAATCAAAATTTTCTCAATTCACCCAACGTTCAGATCAGAAACCAATCGAGTAGATCGAGATATAGGTCCGACAAGACTTGATAAGGAAATAAAATAACTGCAAACTATAAATAACTCCTTTTAATGTTCAATATTGTTCAATGAAAATTTTATATATAAAGATGTTATATTATCAAAATACTATTTTTCTTTTTCAGTTTTCCTTTAAAACCACTGTTAATTTACTTTAATTATGGAAGTATTTTGTTTTTTTTTTCATTTCACATTTTATTTTTTGTATTTAAATCTGTATTTGTTACTTTTTTGAGTTGTTAATTACCTACTTATTAAGATTTCTGTTTTGTTAAATCAACATCAAAACATTTTTTATTCAAGCTTGGTTCAAGTTTTAGGTTCTAATGCACTTTTGAATCGTCAGTAGTCTATTCTTTGATAACAAATCTACCACCGGTTCGGAAAGTTGAATCCGTTGAGAGAAAACCGGCAAGAAATTAAACGGTTACCGTCTTAAAGATGTGTAATATTTTGCTTCTGTGTGCTACTGGAATTAAATCCAAACATTTTTATCGCTTATATAATCTTCAACATTATAATATGTCTATTGTAATAGGAAGTTTTTAACATATTTCTTAAAACCAATTGGAGGCAAATCCAAAAGTGATTTCTGAACCTTCTTCACCCTAAAATATGGCATTACAAGTTTGTTTTTATTTCTTTGGTTAAAATTATGTATTTCGCTCTTTTTGTTGCATAAATGAACATTATTACGTATATATTAGATGTTATCTTTATACATATAATAAATATCCAGGTATCTATTGACTCATCACGATATCTCTGGAACCATAAGGCGTAGAGACTTGAAATTTGGTAAGAATATTCCTTTTGCCGAGTAGAAGTTAGTTAAGAACGGATTTTTTTGAAATTCCACCCGCAAGGGAGGTTGCGGGGGTGTTAATGAAAAAAAACACCATAACTACTTAACAAATATAAATGAAATTTGGTACACCGATAAACTAAAATCTGAAAAAGGCCTATAAGCTCTTTGCAATAATACACAGAAAATAGCTCATTAAAGTATTTATAGGTATGTTTCTTATTTGTAAAACACTTTGCCTAAATTAATGAAAATGTTACCCAAATAACATTAGACGAGGTAGCGGGTACAGCTAGTTCAATATATGTTGTGACAATGCTGCAGCGGTCGAGGAGCTATTGAAATTATTACCCCAAAATATTTTTGTGTAAGTTGATATTACCTCATGGCGAAAACGATTTTAAACTAGGTTATATCATGTGAATTTCAAAATATGAAATTATCATTTACTTCTATTTTCTGTGGGGGCGAATTGTTGAGTTTAGAGTTAGAGAATTGTTGATTGGGGTACAATTGAGAGTTGACAATTTTGGGTATTGTAACAAATTATAATAATAATGGAAAAAAAATAGTAACAGGTTTATAAAATAGCAAATTAAAAATGTATACTTTTTACTCATAAAAGTTTCATTTTTACCCCCAAAACTTTCATTTTACCCCATTTGGGGTAACTTGGGGTTCCCCGACCGCTGTGGTACTGTGAGAATTGATGTGTCTTTGAAATTTTCTCTTAAGGAAACGCAAGATACTAATTGATATATGGCAATGCAGATTATATCCATTTATGAATCTGGGTCATTGTTTCTTTGAAATTACATACCTCTCTAAAGCCGATGCTTAAAAAATATATATTTAGTTTAAAAGGTCGTACTGTAATAAGGAATTTATCTTTGAAACATTTGGATTTTATTCACTCTGTATATGTAAGGACCGCCGATATCTTTATAGAATAATTCAACGAAATGAATTCCGATATTTCAATTTAAGTTTCCACCAAAGACGATGAGGCAAAACGTTTAATAAACAGCTACGTGCTTCGTAGAGAATTTTAATCACATAGTTAACTTTTTGCGAACACACAAAGAGACGGCCAGCTATTTTTCAATGCACGTGTACGAAATTCCTGCGGTCAAGCGTTTATCGGGCTTCGGACTCCGTACAAATACTGCATTTCTTTACGGGGAAAGGTCATTTGAAAATGTCTTCGGAATGAAATATTCCCCTATAGCTTTAAATTGCTAGGTTTCCTAACATTTAGGATTTACATTTCTAATTCAAAATTCAAAAATTCGTCATTCATAAAGCACTTATGAATCGTCAAAATTAGAAAAGTCAAATGTCTTAATTAGAATAGAATAGAATATACTTTATTGTGTACCACTAACATTATACATAGTTAGGGAGATTATTTAAAGTAAGAAGGGTAGGTGGTGTTTGTGAAAGAATATACACATACATAAAAATAATTCCACACATATACGTTTAGATACATAAAATCCGTAAAATATAGAGATTTTAAATTAATACATAATATACATATTAAATAAATAAAGGTAAGGTAAGGTAAGTAGCAGCCTATTAACGTCCCACTGCTGGTCGCAGGCCTCCTCACTAATAGGAGAGAGAGGGTTTGTAGAGCATAGACCCACCAAGCTGCTCCATTGCGGATTGCCAGGCATAGTACACAAGTGCACTCCCTATCACTTCACTATCCTTCACTCTCATAGTCCGGTGTGACAGGAATCCGACACGACCGGAGAGAGATCAGGCGCAGGACCGACAGCTTAACTTGCTCTTCGAGGCACGTGGGTGGATCACACCGCCAGCTTCCCAACTTCGGGCAAATATTGAGAAAATCTTATTAGAAAACTCAATATTAATTTTTGAATTGGCCCGACCCGGGACTCGAACCCAGGACCTCATATCTACAAATGATAATGATAATGATTCTTTACTTGTTTTTTGAATATTTCCAATGATTTAGATTCTCTTAATTACGAGAGTAATAAGACTTATTTAGGAGGAGGGCCTCTATTTGATGAACTCAAGAAACAGCCGCTTCGAAAATGGACCCGGCTGAGTCCCGATGGTTCCACGAAAAATGAAATTGACTTCATCACGTCTACGAAACGGAATATATTCAAAGACGTCTCTGTGATCAATAAAGTGAAAACTGGGAGTGATCATCGCATGGTAAGACGTTCGAGCCACTCGCGATTGTTAGTATATATAAAAAGTATATATAAAATAATTTAATTCTAATAATAATTTAAATAAAGGATACGGTTCGTCATTTGACAAAATCGTATTCTTAGAAAGAATGACCTTCACGAAAAGAATGGCCTTCACAATATCGTTCCCATTGGTGAATTGGTAAACATTGTAAATGATGCCAATATGGGATATTATTTATAAATGTTTTATAAACGATTAGAATTACTTAAATTTTTTTAATTGAAACTATTAAAAATTAACAGGGAGTAGTCGTTTCTCAATAAATAAGAAATGTATTCAGCGCCAAACACTCTCATTGGTGTTTTGCCTTAATAGCCTCATTAGTTGGAAAGCTATTTATAGCCGTCGAAGTTAGTTGAGTTCTCACAAGTAGATATCCTGCTAGTACAGGAAACGTTTTTAAAACCTAGCCACTGCGGACCGAATATAGCCAATTACAGGCTAATACGAAACGATCGAATCGGAGCAAAGGGCGGCACCGCGATTTACTACAAGAAATCGCTTCACTGTACCCCTCTAGATCCCCCTAACAGCTTAGAAAACATCGAAGCGTCCGTATGTCAGGTGGGTATGACCGGCCATCAGCCGATCATACTAGCATCCGTCTATCTATCGCCATCAAAACGCTTACTAGAAAGCGACATCCGCACCCTGTTCTCCCTTGGCGATGCCGTCATCCTTGGAGGTGACCTAAACGCCAAACACGAACAGTGGGGTTCTCGATATCAAAACCGCATAGGTAGAGAAGTAGCTAGGTTAAGCGACCTTCCAGATTTACAGTTCTCTGTCATAGCACCAGACGAACCGACCCATTACAGCAACCGAACTGACCCACTCGACCTCGGAGACATACTCGATGTTATGCTTCTAAGGAACATCACGCGTCACGTGGATTCCATAGAGGTAAAACACGAGTTAAGCTCTGACCACAGACCTGTCCTAGCAAAACTAGGACAACACTTAAACGCGACCCCCCCGACAAAAAAGGTGATAAATTGGAAGCAGGTATCCGACCGCCTCCAATCAATCGATCCCGCGGCCCTCACCGACATACCTGATCTCATTGAATCAGAAGCAGACGCCACCTTAGCATCATCCCGATTAACGACCCACTTGAATGACACTCTCGTAGGTTGCACCCGGGAAGTCCCCGACCTCTCCGGTCGGAGGAAACTACCGGACGACGTACGGGAGCTCATCACGCTCAAAAATCGCGCAGCGCGAGCCCACGATTCATATCCCACACCAGATAACCGGAGAACGCTCTGGAATCTCTTCAGGCAGGTCCGGGAACGCCTCGCCGAACTAAGAAACGACCGATGGGACCGGAAGCTAGGGGACCTCGCTCCAACGCACACCACGTTCTGGAGACTAACGAGGAACCTCAAAGCCGAAGGCGCCGCATCAATGCCGCCCCTCGACCGCCCCGATCAGTTACCCGCGTTTGACGACTTTGATAAGGCCGAGTGTTTAGCAGACAGCCTCGAGACTCAGTGCTCGCCTAGCACTACTAGCATAGACCCAGAACAGGTCGAGCTAGTAGACAACGCGCTCAATAGGTTAAATTTCGCGGCCCCCACAAGTGAGCCGTTAGAACCCACGACTTTCGATGAAGTGCATGCAGTCATTAGGTCACTCCACGCGCGAAAAGCACCAGGCCCCGACGGCATCCCCAACAAGATGCTAAAACGCCTCCCCGAACAGTTCATGTACCTCCTGGTGCTCATATTTAACGCCCTTCTGGCGGCCTGCTCATTCCCTGACGAGTGGAAAGAAGCCACCGTCATAGGAATCCACAAACCGGGCAAGCCCCGCACATTATCGAGCAGTTATAGACCCATTAGTCTTCTCAACACGATTGCAAAAGTGTACGAGAGAATAATATTAAAGAGACTCAAGGCAGTGGTAGAGGCCAAGAGTCTCCTGCCAGACTATCAGTTTGGCTTCCGCGTAGAACACGCCTGTGTNCCCCCGACGCAGCAAGGCCCTTCTACGGGCCCACCCCTCGGCAGAGCTTCTGCGCTCGCCATCCCTCTCGGTTACGCTGTAAAAGCCAGTAGGGCTAACAGCAACTACACACTTCGAAAAAAAAAAAAAAAAAACAAGTTGAGTTCTCAGTTGTTAATCAACGTTAGCTACGAATTATTGTATTTTAAGTTAGTGGTGTCATAAAAAGGGCTGACCTGCGATACAAAGCTAAGTGTATTTCTTTAAATTAAAACTGATGTCTTTTTAATATGTAATAATGATAATTGTGTGATATTTGTTTTTATATTTAATGATAATGGATATTGATGATGTATTTCTCCATCTAGTCTGTAGGTTGTGAACCGGTGGTTTTAGTTTGGTTATCGACCTTTTATTATTTAATTTTTTTAATAATTTTCCTACAATAGTTTAAATTAATAATTATTAGTACCTTTTATCTTGTTATTTCTGACACGCTCATATCTATAACCCCGAGAGCTTTCAATTGCAAAACCGCTTCGCTTGCCTGGAGTAAAGCGAATCCGTAGAAGAGCTAAACTATAGGCTAGTTGAACTGTCCATAAGGTTGGGATGAAATTCTATAAACCCTGTAGAAAGCAAACCAAGAGATTCTTAGACCATACTCTTAATATTATGGAGCAAAGACATACCATGAGTTTGCAGCCCATAAAGATATAAGTAAAATAAAATTCTAATAAATTTATAGCCATGCTTCCCTAACCACTTTAATATATTTGTACTGGGATTTGAACTAATCGTAAAACATAAATTCATTTAATATTCATTTAAAATTATGTATGAAAGTTCATCCCATACAAACTTTTCGGTGAGCTTAATTGGCGTAGTGGGCATAATTGGAAATTTCAGCTTTTCGGCTTGTTCAGGAGTTCAAGCCTATTTACACTTTTAACGAGACCACGTAAAGATTTTTTAAATTTGTCTAATTGAAGTGATTAAAAACGCCTTTTATATGTCTACTATTAGTTCACACTCATCCTATTTCTATATATACTTCCAGTCACAATGCTTGACCGCGACAACCTGAAAACCAATTTTGATGATAATTTTGTCATTTCGCTGAATTATATTAATTTACAATAAATAATGTTAATTGACAATCAAAAACTTGTTTAATTGCATATTAATAATTGAGAAATCATTTCATATGAGTTATGCTGTCACCTAAGTTTTAAGTCAATACAGTTTTTTCGATGACTTCATAAATAATGTAAATAGTTTCTTGCTCTCTAATAAGTGAAATAGGTTTTTTTTGCTATTTAATGAGTATAACAAGTTTCTTGGCATCTAATGAGTAAAATAGATTTCGCACTATCTATTCAGTATAATAGGTTTCTTGCTATCTAATAAGTAAAATAAGTTTCTTGCTATCTAATAAGCAGAATATGTTTCTGGATATCTATTCAGTATAATAGGTTTCTTGCATCTAATGAGTAATATAAGTTTCTTGCAATCTAATAAGTAGAATAGGTTTCTGGATGTCTATTCAGTATAATAGATTTGTTGCTATCTAATGATTAATACAAGTTTCTTGCTATCTAATAAGTAGAATAGGTTTCTGTATGTCTATTCAGTATAATAGGTTTCTTGCTATCTAATGAGTAAAATAAGGTTCTTGCTATCTAATAAGTAGAATAGGTTTCTGGATATCTATTCAATACAATAGGTTTCTCGCTATCTATTCAGTATAATAGGTTTCTTGCTGTCTAATGAGTAAAATAAGTTTTGTGCTATTTAATAAGTGGAATAGGTTTCTGGATATCTATCCAGTATAATAGGTTTCTCGCTATCTTTTCAGTATAACAGATTTTTTGCTATCTAATAAATATAATAGGTATTAAGTAACACGGGACTTTAAATTATTTGTTTATTGTTAATAAGTAAGCGCTTAACTATATTCATCTTAAAGCATGTGATAAAATAGCTTAAGATAATAAAATGAATGGTTAAAGTCTTTTCAGCGACATATTTTCAGATACTAATCGTACTGGAAGCAAGGTTTTTTGCTTGGAGACATGTCTTTGCTTGTAGATTGGTAACTAGCCACGATTGAAGTTTCCTTCCATTAAAAAATTAGATAAATTATAATTTACAATATCCCTAGCCGGGATTGGAACCCAGGACCTAGCAAGCACTACTCGCACCACTTTTCCATGAAATTGTGTTTTGTGTAAATAATGTTATGTGTAGCCTGCTTGTAGAGTAACGTGGTATGTTTATGTTTATAAAACTAAAAAGTTAGGACGACTGTACCCAGAACGTTGATGGGCGGATACATATATTATACTAAATATGTTAACCAGAAGACCTAGATAGAGAACTTTGCTTAAGAGGTGCTTACACGAACCTTCGCATGAGAAAGGTCATCCAGAGTTACTTTTAAAGGACATTGTAACTCGTAAGTTAGAGTAAATGTGCTTAAATTTCACCTAATTTACAAATGGCCTCCAACCCGGAGTCCGTTCTACATAAATTAACTAAGTCCCTTTTAGTTTTAAAAGTATTTCGGTGTAATTTGTGTTTACGCGAATTTATATGCATAATTAGTTTTATACTAGTTCTGTGTGGACTACTTAATTATTTAACAAGTAATATATACAAATAAGGTTAATTCCTATGCTATTTAACATAAACTTAAGTAATTGTAGTATGCTATATAAAATTAACAAGTTATTTACAGGTTAATATTATGAAGAAAGCTTTGAAAGGGAAAGGAATGAAAGTGAATGTAAAGAAAACGAAAGTTATGCTTTTTGAAAGAGATGAATCTATGATGAATGACAATATTTTGATAGATGGGGAACAAGTGGAAGAGGTGAAAGAATATGTATACTTGGGATCTAAATTTAAAAAAGATGGAACATGTGAAAGTGATATTGACAGGAGAGTGAATGCAGGGAATATGGTAAACGATGCCCTGCGCGCCTTCATGAATAGTCAGATGGTGTCTCAAAGGGCCAGAGTGGCTGTGCATGTAGGAGTGTTGGTGCCAACACTTATGAATAGTAGCGAAAGTTGGGTATGGCAGAAGAATTACAAAAGTAAAATAAATGCGGGAGATTAGAGCGTTGAGAAGTATGAGTGGATTAAAACTGGGTGACAGAGTAAGAAATAGTGTGGTAAGAGAACGTTGTGGTTTAAAAGAAGTTGTAGTGACTAAAATTGAGAAAGGTATGCTTAGATGGTTTGGGCATGTAGAGAGAATGAATGAAAGGAGACCGACAAAAAGGATTTATGTGTCTAGAGTGAATGCAAAAGTTGGAAGGGGAAGACCAAGGCGAACGTTCCTGGACCAAATCCAGGACATTTTAAATAACGGCCAGGTCAAGAGTACTCTAAACCGACGAACTTGTATGAAAGGTTTAATGAGAATGAAAGAAGCGAAGGAGATATGCAAGGATCGTGGCAAGTGGAAGGATGTTGTCTCTGCCTACCCCTATGGGAATGAGGCGTAATGCTATGTATGTATTTACTTTTGACTTGGTCACCTTTCTTAAGGGTATATGGAAGAAATCGCTATAAAACAATAAGACCGCCTTTTGTGCGACATCAATTAATAAAAATGTATAATCCAGCCATCCAATAAAAAATTATATGGTAATGATAATTAAGTCTAGTATATCCGAATGTGTTTGTTGTGAATTCTTCTCAGAATAGGTTGTGAAAGAACCCTTTTATTTGTAGATTTAAACTCATCTTTAATATCACGATTCGTACGTTGAAATTGATATGATAAAATGGGGATAATTGAAGATCCAAACTGCTGTAAAAAGGTTACTCGAAAAAAGCATTTGCTTTGGCATTGATTCGATTTGATTTTTACAACTCAAATTATTAGTTACGAAACCTTTGAACAGCTGTGTGAATTTGTATCTATCTTCTCTAAAATCTCATTCAAAATTTTAATTAAAGGGAATATAACGGTGGCATTTTCACTTTAAGGGGGAACTACATTACACCCATAACCACTTGTTAACAACTCCTCCATCTAAAGATTTAAACTCATAAGATAGTTAGATAGTTTATAGTTAAACTTTGTTGTGAATATTAACATGTATATACAAACTGCAACGTAACCTAATCCCAAGGTTTAAGTTATACGACCTAAATGGAGCTGGATGACCCAAATACATTGTATACCTTTGGCGTGGACCCAGGTGTTGATCCTTATCGGTCCATTACTTATGCATGTAGTACCTGTACAAATATTTACAAAATTAAAAGTTTTCGAATAAGGCTTCTTTATAATTTAAAAAAAAACACAGTTCACGTGCTCTTTGTGGCTATAGAATGAAACTAACCTAAGCTATTTAAATTAAAGTCGGCTCTTATCGACTATGGGAGCGAGAGAGAGAGTCAAAGTCTCATTGACATATTTTATTATGGTAATTAATGTATACTAGCGGAAAAAACTAGAGGATCAAAAAAAAATATCCAAAATTTTATCGATTTTTCAAATGACTGTATCTTTTATAAAAATGGTCGCATCGAAAAGAAATCGTTGAACCAACTTTATATTATTTCTGCCAAATAAAATTATTTGATAAGAGATTAACACTAAAATTTGTTAGTATAGTAATATACTAGCTATTATTATTAATGAGTTTTTGTAATTCGATATCGGGAACATTAGATAATTAAACATTATAATCTCAGTTAATTAATATAGTGTTTGATTGCACCAACATTACCCACCAACGCCCACAATATTGAAATTGAATTATGGATGCCACTAATGTCGATGTACGCCCCTGTGCTTTATGCTGCTCTTTCTCGCTTATTGTCCGACACACACACACACACACACACACACACACACACACACACACACACACATATATATATATATATACATATATATATATAATGAAAATATGCGTTTTCAGATACCAAAAGGCTGGGTATAATATCAGTCATGGCACTTACGTATAATAATGCCAGAGTTATTTATTGAACAATAGCAATGACTCCCATGCTTATTAAGGAGGTTACATTACAAAAGATACCATGGTGGTTAAGTTTGTTTAAAATTTCTGATATTCCACGTAACTTTGTTAATTTTTTCTTCAATTGGCCCATCTCCTGACAATAACAAGCAGAATAACAAAAGAATTATCGAAATTTGTCCAGCCGTGCAAGCGTGATGGAGTCATTTTTATATTTTTAATTAAAATCATTGACAATAAAATTATAGAGAAATCGTGATCACGTAATACACACATCTCGTTAAAATAAAGCCCGCTAACAAAACTACTTCCCATATCTCCTTTATTAGGTAACGATTAGGAAAAAATGATACCTTTTGACGATTCGAAATCAAAAGGCTGCAACTGGCCAAGGGGATTATTAAAGTTAGACTGTGTGTTACAAGTAACAAGCGAATTTCTGTTTAATATATCCAGTCTTTATAAGTGAGGTGAAAACTTCATCGTGAAATCATCATTTTTTTGTGGTTGTTGAATGAGATTGAGTCGTCACGATTGAATATATAACACTCGTTCGAGTAAAATCTCGACGGCTAAGTGAATTATATTCAATGCGTCACTTCTATATTTTAATGCATTATTTAATATAACATTATGCATACTTTGCTGTAAATCAAGAAATAAAAAATTAATACGTAAATCTTGCTGATAAACACATGCGCAGTAGGCGGTCTTATCGCTAAATAACGATTTCTTCAAGGCAACCTTTGGCTTTAAAAGCAGTTGATATCGAAACTGATGGACAACATTTAATACAAATAAATAATTGAAATCTCAAATAACGAATTGTAAATAAAAATGTCACGTGTTTTTTTTGTCAATATTAGACATAATAAATGAAATTTTGCTTTTGAATTTGAAATTTGGAAAAGACATTATGTTAGTTAATAGTTATTAAATACCGAGTGGCAAATTAAAATGTCAAATGTTATTTGGAAATATTAAAACTACCTAACCTTCAAACGAATTAGCATAAAAAGAGCTTCACATCTTCGGGACGCTAATCACATATTTCATTCATAAATATTTTACTTTCAATCGCCTAAAGAAGTATCACTTCAAAAAAGTTACTGCAATATCCAGCTAGTTAGTATTCTTTCAAACAACTAGGTTGAAATTTATGGATGGTACAGGAATTAAAAGAGTAAAAGTGATAAGGAAAATTCCATTTTATATGAAAGCTTATGACTTAGACGCGTGTTAATCCCAACAATACACTACGGATCATATTGGACGGAAATCAATAGGTAATAATCCGGTCTTGTAACGTCGGCCAGACAATTACTAGGTTTAATATCAACGTCTAAACATATCAACATATGTACATTAATATATTATATAAAATAGATGTTTCTATCTGTAATCTTGAAGTACGTAACATTGTTTTGATATAAAAGGTTATAGAGACAAATTATCTTTTAAACATTAATCATTTGTTTAATTCTAATTTTAAAGTAAATACTTCATTATCCTTAGTAATATAAATGATAGATGTTAAAAATGCGATAGTAACTCAGTGTCTCGCGCTTTCACGCAAATACTACTGAACTGATTTAAATGAAACTTGGTACTCAGATAGTCTAGAGTCTGAGAATGCATAGGCTACTATTTAATGCGATAAAAAGGTTATAAGTGATGCAAATCTCGTCCATTTTAGAAGCTTGAAACATAATTTTTAGGCTGTTGATTCGATATAAATAAATTTTTGGGGAGGTATTCATTTTCACGCAAATCCCTCCAGGTTTAGTGGTCTGTATGGGGTTCGGGCGCTTCGATTTTGATGGTTCGGTTTGTCAATGTTCGGGCCGAACAACCAAACCTCGGTTATTCGTGTTTATGCTTTAGTTCGGCAGAGTTCTTGTCCAATGTTCACAAATCACGCTTATTACTGGGATCTACTCCGTTGGGTGTCTAAGGCGAAATGTGTCATACAATTTTTTTTTTCGAAGTGTGTAGTTGCTTAACAGAAACGCACGCTGTAACATCCAGTATTTATCCAGATTTTAGAACCGATTTTACAGCGTAACCAAGAGGGGTGGCGAGCGTAGAAGCTCCGCCGAGGGGTGGGCCCGTTGAAGGGCCCTGCAGCGTCGTCGGGGAAACGTTGATCTAAGGGCGCCTCCTGTGAGGCTCGGAACTAGGCTTAGAACAACGTTTGCTGCTGCTGAAAAGAGTAAATAGCAGATGCTTAGTCTTGACGCCCATGGGTCCGCGGCTGGGGTGCGTTAGATAGCGTGGACCACGTCTTCCGGCAAAAACGCTGTGTATGTGTAATAGTGTAAGGAGTGTTCTCAATAGTAATCTGATCGTCTGAGTCGTCAAGGACGTGTTTGCGCCGCCTATTCTTAGGCGGGATGTCAAGTGTGATCCCACAAGAGGCGGCATTTCTAATGAAAGGGTTGGGGTGACTGATGGCTCATATAAACTTTGGGAGAGGCCTTATATACAAGTCTCCTACTCGGCACGTACATATTGCGCGACAAGCAGGAGAGAGGCGTTTGCTGGCGGTTGACCAATCAGGATTAGTCACCGTTGGCAAGGCGCTAGGCTCGATGCTTTCGTCCGCAACATAAATATTACATTCAAAGTTTCTAAAACTTTTGTGTACATTCCTNGAAGCGAAGGAGATATGCAAGGATCGTGGCAAGTGGAAGGATGTTGTCTCTGCCTACCCCTATGGGAATGAGGCGTGATGCTATGTATGTATGTATGTATGTATGTATAAGTGCGAAAGTAACCCTGGCTGTCTGTCGCGCTTTCATAACAAAGCTACTGAACGGGTTTTAATAAATTTGGTACACAGATAGTGCCTCGGAAAAGAAAATAAGCTCTTTGCAATGAAACGCTGAAAAGAGCTTATTCTGTTTCATTTTTAACAAACTATAAATTTTAGCTAGAGAGGTTTTATAAATTATTTCATTGCCTTCATGAAATCAAGAATTTTTCAATACCTGTAGAGTATTTTTAAATTTGCTAGGTAAAAATTATTTAGTTAGATTCATATTCCTTGTAAAGTACAATTTTTATGTTGATTAGATTACGAATTTAAGTGTGTATCTAATAATCTGAAAGGAATTAATTAAAAACTAAGTAAAATAAAACTTTTATGTCAACGAAAATTAATCTATAGTCCGACTTAGTAGGCGACTTAGTTAACCGAGGGCATTGCTAGTAAACAAATAAAGGCTTATTAATCACGAAATCTTCAAAACTATTCACGATTGACTTGCGCAATGTTGTCAGTCACTTCCGAGGGTTTGGGAAATTGTGACAAAGCTAGGAAAAGTATAGTTTTAAATAAAGGCGTAAATGTCGCCATTTAGGCCTTCATCTCGTCGGCCATTGTCGACCACTATGCTCCAAATACCTGAATTCAGCGCCCCTTAAGTCTTGACGGCACGTGAAATAAAATTCCGTGCATACAGGTGGTAAAGAATCGAGCATCTATTGTAGCAGAACGCCTATCCAGCGCCCGCTATTTCAGTAGCACCAAAATGTGTTCAAGTAGCGTTAGTAAAAAAAAATATGTCATTTAGAGAAAAATTTAGAAATCCTAGCTGGCGTAAGTAACACTTAGGCAATGTTATAAATATACTAGTGTTAGACTATAGATAGTTGGGTGACAATACCAGTAGCTCTGAAATGTTGGGAGTTATTGAGTAATATAGTGGCAACAATTAAAAATACCAAAAACATTGTGCATAATTACGAAATGTTATGCAATACGAGGTAACTTTAACGAACGGAACAATTTTGTTAAATAGGTCTTTCGAGCTCTGTTTCGTTGAGTAGTTGTTTTAGGGTAAATTGTATAAATTCAAATAATGAAGTCATTATTAGTATAGTGCAAGTTATGTATGTATTTAATGTGATGTTTTTTTTATAAACGTACTAGTGTCCCAGCCCGGGGTCGTAAGAACGCATGAGTTTTATGCGTGGAATATGGAAATAAGATTTGAACATACTAATCTAATCGAAGTATTTGTTATACCCATATATATTTATATACAACATACAAAAACAAAAAGCCATTACAGCCTGATGCTGAGAAATCTCGGATTCGAATCATGGGCAAGAACCAACAAGTTTAAATACCATGGTCCATACTGTGGCAGAAAGTCTTATGGACCACAGCGACATCCTCTGGAGTCACTGGTTGAAGGGGATCTCTTACTTCTAAGTACAGTGGGCGCTATGTTTAACTGTGAGATAGGGTTGAATGCAGTTGCTTCCTTCTGTCATTTCATTGAAGAAGGTATTGGAGAGAGACAGAAGTCCTTATAAACGGCTCTTGTCTCGCCCTTAAAACACTTAGTTGGTCTTATCTCGAAATTTCAGGGCGAATGTGCAAGGGAGTCTCGGACACCACAATATCAGGTTGATGACGTTGATGTTGAGTTTCAGTGGTTATTCTAGCCCAGCCGGCGACGAGTAAAAAGGCTACATGCCTTTTAACTCGCAGCAGCGTGGTGAAACTGGAAACCCTCTTTCCTATAAGTGAGAAGGCCTATGCTCAGTTTCGTTTTAGTTGTACACTCCTGAAGGAGTGGTCGTGGTCATGGATGTTCATGTGAACTGTAGAGAGAGGTTAATATGCTGCTATATACCTTTTTACTCTCCCTTTATTTTCACGATGTCACACTAAGAACGGATAGAAAAATTATTTACGAATACATACCACCATAATGTTTTTTGTGGATTTGTCGATATTTCGGCCCAATTGCATGGGCCTTGGTCGCGACGAGACTGCAGTGGCTTGGCTTGGAGTGGCAGAATCTTTCTACACTGCCTTAAAAAGAACGTGCCGCAGGGTAGGTACCCGTAAATAATATATTTTTCAAATATGTCGGTAAACCACGAAAGTTTCAGTTTCAAATATTTAAGAACGGATTGCCAGATATTCTCATGAGATCTGGAACAGCTAGTATGGGGAAGAACCACCACTGTAACAAAATTTTCCTAACTCTAAGGTTGCCCGGCAGATATCGCTACTTAGTGATCAGGCCGCCGTTTCATCTATTGTTTTTGGTATACAATAAAGTGTATTCTCTCTCTCTCTCTCTCTGAGGGATAAATATATAGTGTTGCATTGTGCAATGTTACATTTTTTGCTGACTCTACAATTGTTGTAGTGTAAAAAGTAGTGCAGGAAGAAAAGTGGGAGCTTTCCTGTATTTTCTGCAAGAAGTTGCTCGAGAGTTTAATCATGCGCCAGATAAGGTAGGGTTGCCGCTCGCTACAAAAGCGCTACAGGATTTTAAAACTTTTGTTGTTGAACAAAATTATGGAAGTGGTTTGTAAAAACTTTGCATGTACACGAAATAATGTATTGAAATAAAGAATTTGGCATAATTTTGCATTTGCATTATATTTATGTGTAGGTCAAACTTTTCTTTTTTATCACAAAATTTATTTTTGTGATTGTAGAGTAATAACGTAATTTACAGTTTAACAGCTAAAAGCTAATATAGTGAAGTTTGATATTTCAATGCTATTTATAAGATAGTCAGATGCCTATGTCATAATAAAAAAAATATATCGTTATTTCATCGACGTCGCGAAACATCAAGTATATAGTATTCAATCCCAGATTCTTTATAATAAAATTAACTGTAAATTTAAAATATACTCAATGAAGCGGACGGAATTAAAACGATTAATAACACAATTTTTATTTACATTAAATTACAATGAAACGGAACAATTATTAGTAACGGCAATTTAGTATAGGAAAAAATTGTATGAAATATATATACACTTACAACTTTCGGCCAGGAAAATTTAAACTAACACATAAACAAACACACA
>JACTOM010000194.1:956829-1069629 GCA_015832385.1 Elymnias hypermnestra | reverse complement strand
TTAGCGCTTGACTGTGATCTCACCTGATGGTAAGTGATGATACAGTCTAAGATGGAAGCGCGCTAATCTGTTAAGAGGCGATATACCCCTTACGGTTTCTACACAGCATCGTACCGGAACACAAATCTCTTTGTTTGGCGGTACGTTTTTGCTGGTAGGGTGGTAACTAGCCACGGCCGAAGCCTCCCACCAGTCCAGACTCAGACAAATTAGAAAATACAATTTCCTAAACTCGTCCTACCGGGGATCGAACCCGGGACCTCCGCTAGCAAAGCGAATACTCGCACCACTGCGCCAGCGAGGCCGTCATAACTGAAATTGTCTTCACATTATAATTATATAATAAATATTTATGTACATAATTTAACTGTACGTGTTTGTTATTCAACTCCTCGTGTATATTTAAGTCAAGAATACTCAAAACATACAATTCGTTCCTATAACTAAAGGATTTCATTATATATTTACAGATCCGGGAAGCAAATAAGGCCACTGGAAATAGCTAGTCTAAACAACATAGTATATTTTGTATAGTTGAAATACTTAATTATAAATAAAATCTAAAAACTGCAGCATTACGGGCAGCCCTATATTTTTGGCATCCCATGGAGGCCTTTTGTGTCCCGTAGCAATTCAATTTAGTGATAAGGGTTGGGAGTTTTATCTGAACACAAAGACAAATAAAGTAGCCATCGGCTGATATAAGATGAGACAGATGGCTTATGTTTGGATGGACTTGTGGGTGGCACGTGATTGGAAACTCAACATGTATCTTTGGGGAGATACTCGCATTACGAAGATCAAGTAGATCAAGAGTACGAACATTGTCCTTTCACTTCGAGGTATTGAACTTGATTCTTGTTTCTGGTAAATTGTTGAATTCGGGTTTTTTTAGCAAATCATAATTAGGTGAAGTTTTGCATTTACGCAGCTCGACATTGGGATCGGGAATGTGGTATTCCGCGAAGGGGAAGAACGCGCAATCATTGAGGCATTCCTCTGAGGTCCCTCGGTTGAGCCGGCTCACAGATATTCTACAAGGGGAGGAATTACCTCCGCCTACCGCCTCCTGTTTCCTACTCCCCGTTGTCGGGGCTAGAATGTTTCGACGGCATTCACCCTTCCTCTTAAGCGAGATGACGGCCTCGCAAAAGGCAACCACTCTACAGGCCGGCTCACTGATATGTATTGCATCTGTAACACTTGCCAGTGAGAGGTCCTTGCCGATCAGCGACGTCACAATGATTTGTTGCGGTCCCCAGGTGTGAAATTCTGTTACCATATGGTGAGCTGTGTCTAAGAAGGCAATACACTCGTGACAACTAGCTGACGGCTCACAGCCAACAGTTTGCTACAGGTATTTGCCGAAACATCCATAATAAGTAAGCACCTGTAACAAGTGATTCATTAGGTGAGATTACAGCCTAATTTGGAAAATTTCATTTTCTAATTAGTTTGGGTTTGGACTGGTGGGACCTTTCAGTAGAGGCTAATTAGCACTAATCTACGAGCAAAGACGTGCAACCAAGTAAAAAGTTTGCCTTCGTTATATAGAAACTAGAAGAGGTAAATTATACCTTACCAGGTTAGTGCAATTCTTACAATGAGGTGAGATGATACTCTAGCACTGACCTGTCCACAATAAAAAGACCTGAAGATTTTTGGATTGTGTGTAAATCACGACTAGGCTGCGACTGAAGTCTTCTATTTGTCCAGGATTATAATTTTTTTAATTTACCTTGCCAGTTATGTAACAGAAGTTCTGCTAGCGAAAGAAGTGCTTCCAACCTGTGAGACCAATACATTTGTCTTTGTAACATTATTTGATGTTATTAATTACATACAGGCATACATATCATCAAGCATCATTCCCATAGGGGTTGGCAGAGACCATGTTCTTCCACTTGCCACGGTCCTTGCATATCTCCTTCGCTTCTTACATTCTCATTAAACCTTTCATACAAGTTCGTCGGTTTAGACTACTCTTGACCTGCACCTTATTTAAAATGTCCTGGATTTGGTCCAGGAACGTTCCCCTTGGTCTTCCCGTTCCAAGTTTCCAATTCAATCTTGACTCATAAATCCTTTTTGCCAGTTATTAATTAATACAAATAAATTGCAGTATTTATTCTATAATTTCAAACTAACAGCTTTTACTAAATGCATATGAAAGACTGCCTCATTGGTGAAGTGGTTAGCATGTTCAACTACAGACATGAGGTCCTGGATTTGACTCGCGGGTCGGGCCGTCGTCGTGGTATGTACCAAATGTTCAAATAGTCAATATAGTATAATTAAAATTTGTATCGGTCTGTATGTTTGTTCCGGTTAATTCAGATAGCTGATGTAATAAGCAGTAACTTGAGCTACTTTTGTTTCCGAAGCTTACGCAAAAAGAAATAGAAAACCAACTATAAAGTACGGCACGTTTGCTGCCGGTGTCAGGCGTCGATATTGGTCCGATTGGTACGAAATACAGCATACATATTCCCTTTGCGATGTAGATTGAGAACTACGCGAGTAACTTCGCGTTGAAAAGCTAGTTTTACATATCAGTAAAGGCATGGGATCACCACTGTAACAACAGTAAAATGATCTCACAATACGGGATCACTAGTGATACCTAATATTATTAGAGACAATCGTTCCTCAAAAGGTTCGTATTTGTTAACATAGCAGATGGATTTAATGGCCGGATGCTGCGCCGAATCTCGGGTCGTTACTTAGTCATATGTGTCCAATAAATATGGAGTAGGATTATTTTTTAAATTAAAAACTCTTTACAGTATATTTAATAGATATTTAGTGTGACTAAGCAATCGGACTTGGATATGTACACCTTAAACCTTAAATTTTCGAAGTGAAACTTTTACGGATGAAACGCTTGATTAGCGTTACGAAAATGTGCAGCGTTTTTAATGCTGATAAACTCTTTTGAAGGTTACGAAACAAATAACATATGGCATTTTAATTTCCCACTCGTCATTTAACAATTTAATATACTATTTTTCATAAGATTAAATTAAAAAGCAAAATTTAATTAATAATTGCTAACATTGACAAAAACCACGTGGCATTTTTATTTATGGTTCGGCATTTCAGATTTCAATAAATTCTTTGTATTAGTCTTCGACACTTTTAATGTTTCAATGACAATTAAATTCCTAACATATCTTCCGTTTTCCTTCCCTCTATGTCTCGGAAATCTAAAGTTTTAGATTTGTATCAATATAAACAAGACTTAAAAATTAGTTTGCCAAAGAAGTTTCACTTTTGACATGTGAACTTTACTGTTATCTTACCTGATAGTAAGTGATGAGAAAATCTAAAACGGAAGCTCGCCAAGTAGGTAAGAGGTAATTTACCACTTATATTTTCTTGGCCGAATAAGCAACATAATATTTCGATCGCCAAGCTCATTAACTACAATGGTCTTTTATTATTATTAATTTTAAATACTTTTATTGCACACCTACTTCCTTGTTTTGATGTTTTAGCTTTCTTTTGTTTTAGATTGAACGCTATTTAAAACATATGTAATTGAAACTTGATTGTATGAGCCTCTTATAGATATTTATGTCATATTGGGTTTCCCTTCTTTTGAACCCTTGAGTCGGACGCATCCGGGGCGCCAGAGATGAATGCATTAGCGAACATCTGGCGATGAAGAAGGTTCCGCTGGGTTTTAGTAGGTATTATGGTTACATTGAGTCCCACACTCCTGGACGGAGCTGTACACTCTATCCAGCGTGCGTAAAAGCATTTCCCAGCGACAAAAAAAAAGCCTCTTATAGATATTTATGTCATATTGTGTTTCCCCTTATTTAGTTTTTTTTTCTGAATTATTAAGTTTGTACATATTCTCTATTTCTATTATTCAAAACTAATCTGATATAATATGCGATAGTAGTGATATTACACTGAGTTATTACCAATCAAATACATTACACATATAAAGCTTATGGTGTGAGTTGTACTTACTTAGATTTTAGATAATTATTAAATTTATAAAATCATAAAAAAAAAGTATGTAAGAATTTACATTTTTGCACAAACTAAAAGCCAATAAAATTTATCTCCAATAATTCCGCTTCCACATTTGTGAGCACATGCACGTATACCTAATTACAGGGCTTAGGTTTAAAACAGTAGGGCGGCAAAAAGTCAAAAATGAAAGGTTCCCTCCGTCCGGTTGTTATGTTTGAATTATTCAACGAAATTGAAGGTTCTAGCCACACGATAAGACCAACAAAACACGCATTTGTGTGTATAATTTTTGGACAGTTGTTCCCAACATATTTGGCTGAACCAACTGTCAAATAACAAATGTTAAAATAACCCCATTGACTTCATTGGCTTAAAATTTCCTGTTCATGTAGGATATCAAATTAAACCTCGATGTAAGAATAAGTGAATAAATCCACTATATTATAAAACTCATATTCCTATAATGTTATGAAGTGTTGTTAAAGGTTTTGTTGATGTATATAGAGTTACATTTTTACGTTGGGGAACACTTTTATGCAGTGAGTGTGGGACTCACTGGCTGTTCCAGAATACCCACTAAAACCCAGTTGCACTTTCGTCAATCTGAGATGATATTGTCAGAGGTCCACCTGCACATTCTCTCTGACGACTGGTGGTAAATGATGATATAGTCTCAGATTACAGAAGTAACGTACTATCCGTAGTTTACGTCTTAATATCTCACAGACTTTGAGGTCCGCAGTCGCTTAAATAATCTTCAACAGTATAATATGCCTTTTGTAAAAGTAATAAGCGAAATACACCATTTTGGCAGTTTGAACATCAGTTTATTGTCCAACTTTTCTAACAGCGAATGCAGCGGAACTAAGTTTACTCGCCAGGATCATATGGGCACCCCAGTGAAGCCCAGGGTCTAAGGTTATTCCAAAGAATACTGTAGACTTAACTTTCTTTAGTGGAATACCATTAATTTGAATATTTGTACAAATTTCTTTTGCATTTGGCACAGTGAATTCAACATACTCAGTCTTTGTAGAGTTTAATATTAAATTATTAACTGAAAACCAATGTGAGACGAGTGACAAGATACTAACGTGACCATTAGAACCACTTTTGATGCAGAAGTTATCTACTTCTCCATGAAATCATAAAGACTCAAATTTGTTTCCTCAATCAAACAAACGTATATGTTTTTGAGATTTTCTGTTAACAAAATCTGGTAAAGATTTCGTTTGTTTACATCTGCTTGCTTTAGATACTTAACTAGATAGATCTTTTGCCTAATCAATTTTTAAAGTTATATTTCGTTACCCTAAAATTGCATTTCCGTTAAATATTCTATTTCATATATTTATATTTTAGATAGAACGCCATAGTCCAAATTTAGTCAGTCAATTAAATTTATTATTCAAATTAGCTTCTGTAATTTAAGCAGGTAATGAATGTTTATAATGCCGAGTTTTACTGATCATTTTCCGTGGGCATTTCAATTAGGACAATGTTATATAACATTAATATAATTACACAATCTCCGTTATTTTATGAAATATTATTTTAAAGCTTTCATTTGTAAGCGTGGGTGCAAGGTGTTTACTATAGAAAAGGTTGGGAGCCTCTGTCTGTTTACAATGAGCATCCTCATCTGCGTAGGATTATACCAGACAAATGTCATTGTAAGACGTCTGTTTGTTGAATTGGAGAACCCTTTATCTTAAGGAACCGTCTTTAACTGGTATTTATGTCTACACCCACAAGATTGATTTGTCGATAAAGCTACTGCAAATTTCAATACATCATACTTGACTTTTTCAATTCCTTCTACTCGACAGCGCTTTCGTATAAAAAGTCAACAATAAAATCCATTTTTTAAACAGTATTTGCAAGTTAAATTCTTTATTACAGCCTTTTGTACTAATGTTATATTTTGTGTTAAGCATCATATCTGATATAAATGGAATGATACAAACATCGAAAAACCAATAAAGTCAGAAATTTTTCAATTGACTCTTTATACGTATTTAAGAAACAAGCCAGTGGTAGAAAGTAATAATCACAAAATTTTACAATCGAATTGCTGTTGTAAGCAAAAAAAAAAAAAAGTGCGTGCGTATAAAGTACACATGTCAGAAGGTAAACTTCTTTGCGCAAACAAATTTTTAAGTCTTATTTAGAGGAAGGGGAAAAGGAAGATATGTTAGGAATTTAATAAATTTAATTGTCATGAAAATATTAAAAGTTTTGAAAATTAATACAAATAATTTATTGATATCTCAAATAACGAATTGTAAATAAACATACCACGTGTATTTTGTCAATATTAGAAATTATTATTTAAATTTTGTTTTTTAATTAAAAATTTACGAAATATTTATACATACATACATAGCATCACGCCTCATTCCCACAGGGGTAGGCAGAGACCACGTCCTTCCATTTGCCACGATCCTTGCATATCTCCTTCGCTTCTTTCATTCTCATTAAACCTTTCATACAAGTTCGTCGGTTTAGAGTACTCTTGACCTGGCCGTTATTTAAAATGTCCTGGATTTGGTCCAGGAACGTTCGCCTTGGTCTTCCCCTTCCAACTTTCGCATTCACTCTTGACTCATAAATCCTTTTTGTCAGTCTCCTTTCATTCATTCTCTCTACATGCCCAAACCATCTAAGCATACCTTTCTCAATTTTAGTCACTACGTCTTCTTTTATACCACAACGTTCTCTTATCACACTATTTCTTACTCTGTCACTCAGTTTTAATCCACTCATGCTTCTCAACGCTCTCATCTCTACCGCATTTATTTTACTTTTGTGATTCTTCTACCATACCCAACTTTCACTACCGTACATAGTGTTGGCACAAACACATTGGCATGCACAGCCAGCCTGGCCCTTTGAGACAAAATGCCACATACTCAATCTTCAGATATTTTCGTCCGATAATCCTCAGTGCATGAAGACCAAAGTCTTCGAACAGTGCGTGTTGCCAGTGATGACCTACGGTTTTGAAACGTGGTCGATGGGTCTCATGCGGAAGCTCAGAGTCACTCAGCGTGCGATGGAGAGGGCTATGCTAGGAGTTTCTCTACGTGATCGAATTAGAAATGAAGAAATCCGTAGTAGAACCAAAGTCACCAACATAGTTCTACAAATCGCGAACCTGAAATAGCAATGGGCGGGGCACATAGTCCGAAGGATCGATGGACGTTGGAGGCCGAAGGTGCTGGAGTAGCGACCCCGCACCGGACGGTGCAGTGTAAGCAGACCCCCCACAAGGTGGACCGATGATATAAAGACGGTCGCCGGTAGCCGCTGGAGCCAGGCGGCGCAAGATCGGGCCGAGTGGAGGTCATTACGTGAGACCTATATCCAGCAGTGGACGTCCATCGGTTGAAGCGACGACGACAACGACGAAACTAAGATTTATTATTATTAAATTTCATTACATTTAACAGAGTTATAAGACCCCCTAGTAAAGATTACATTCTAAGTACGATAACGCTACGTCGAACGACTAGAATACTACAATTTATTCATGTGATTACGTGACATATCATTATGAAACGTCAATTCCATAAATTTTTAAGCGTTCCACTGGCGTTAACGTACTTAGAATGTCCTCTTATATTAGGCAAACGTGAAATTACCCACAGACATGCAATATTAATCTATCCTCCCCCGTTGTTTATTCCATGGGAACTTTTATCCGTCCTATTCTGTTCCAACCCATTCCTATCAATTCCAATGAATTCCAATCCATTCATAGCATCATTGTGATCCATTCCAACCATTTTACTATATTTTACAAATTTCCTCCAATATTTTTACAGACTCAGATAAGCTGTTATGAAAACATCAACCACGGTTAATTATATTAATTAATATTTTAAAATCGAGTTCACCATGCAAGTAATTAAGCCTCCTTTTAATTCAATGCTCTTTATTAATTTCAATTTACGGCCGACACTCTTCATCGTGTTTCATGCCATTTTTATTAACCTATCAAAATCGTACTTCATTTAACGATATTCAATTTTTACTTAGAATCTAACATTTCTATCGATGATAGGTTTGCCTTTGTAACTTCACTGGTTGGTAACTGAGGACAGTGTAAGAAAGACTCTTATGGTTTTTACAAAGTATGGTAACGGTACGCAAGTTTGCTTGGAGACACGTCTTTTTAGATAAAGTAGTAACTGGCCACGGCCGAAGTCGAATATAATTATTCCATGACTTTAATATTTTACCGATTTATAGACAACACTGGTCTGCAAAAAAATATTTTCTCCATCTTGTTTTCATGCATGAATTAACAAATAATATTGTTATAACATCATAAGTTTTACATTGAGAAATCCTAAATTATATTCACAAATTATATCGATCAGCTATCTCATTATATGGTTCTACATTTTTGCTTTCGACTAAAAATTATACTTTCAACCGAAAGTGTGAGTATAACGTTAACAGGGAAAAAGTTGTATAAACCTCCATCTTCTACTTCCTTCTACACCCTGCCTCCAATGACCTTATTCCTTTACCAATCTTCCTTTAACAAGATGCTAGTCTCGGAAAAGAAAGCTGTCGCTTTTTATGCCCGTGACTGACGATTACATTGCACCTATAATGCTTGCTCAGATATCTGGGATGTTTGAATATATCGCTGAGATACCCAGAGGGAAATTGTTTTACCATATTGTGCATGGAGGAGTGTTGGTGCCAACACTTATGTATGGTAGTGAAAGTTGGGTATTGCAGAAAAAGCATAAAAGTAAAATAAATGCGGTAGAGATAAGAGCGTTGAGATATATGAGTGGATTGAAACCGAATGACAACTTAAGAAATAGTGTGAAAAGAGAACGTTGTAGTATAAAAAAAGATGTACTAAAATTAAGAAAGGTATGCTTAGATGGTTTGGGCATGTAGAGAGAATGAATGAAAGGAGATTGACAAAAAGGATTTATGAGTTAAACGTGAATGGAAAAGTTGGAAAGGGAACACCAAGGCAAACGTTCCTGGACCAAATACAGGACATGAAACAGGGGCCAAGTCAAGAGTAATCTAAACCGACGAACTTGTATGAAAGGTTTAATGACAATAAAAGAAGCGAAGAAGATATGCAAGCACGATAGCAAGCAGGACGTGGTACCTGCCTACCTCTATGGTAATGAGGCGCGATACTATGTGTGTATATTGTACATTGTTTTTATACGGGCTTCACATTCGTGGCAGATGGTCGATTGCTATAAATTTGCAGGTATTTGCCGAAGTAAGCAGCTGCATTAAAACCTGTAGAAAAGCGATCCGTGTCCTTTGCCTCCGATCCTGCGCTCAGCTACTACCACTTTTAAAATAAGTACGTAACAAAGATCTCTTAATCCGTGGCTTTAGCCCTACCTGGACTTTCAAGATCTTCCCTTTTTTATTATTGACAGGTTAGCATTTGACTGTAACCACACCTGATACAGTATAGGTAACTTGGTAAGATGTGATTTACCTCGTATGGTTTCTACGTACCGGACCACAGATCTCTTTGCGGTAAGTATTTGATGTTCAAGTGGTAAGTAGACACGGACGAAGCCTGCCACCTATCCAGACTCTGACTAATTAGAAGATGCAGTTTCCTAAATTCGCCCTGAGCCAAAGAAGCCAGAGGTTTTTCCAGAGGTTCTACATTACCAAATTAATAAGTTTCGGAACAGTTTGGAGATCTCTAGATCAGTGATTAAGTGAGTTTAGTGTTCCTAAGCCACCTTCTCTTTGGAACCATTTCCTTTATTTATGCATCATAAGAAATGCTTAATACCTTAATATCCCTTAGGAGACCTAATGTACTAGTACTAAACAGAAACTAGCAAAGGATAAATACTGAAACAAGGTAGTCGATAGTCGAATCATTAGTCAAGTGAAACTACAGAGGCGTAAAATCATACCGACAAATTATGCAAACAGTTTAATTATACAAACAAACAATTTCCTATTTCTGTTGTGTTATCAAATAATTTACCAAATGAAGCCATTGTTAACCGAACTAATTAATACAAAATATTAAACTCTCGATTATTGAACAACGTTAATCAATAATTATTATCTGTATTGGATAGATATTAGGGCTGCCAACCGTGGGCTTACGTTGAAATTCGTACTATTTTATTCGTTATTGTACACCAAACAAAAAAGTAAAAATTTGAAAGGAGACTTAAACTTTGTTTAGTAAAGGGCAAAAGGTGGTCTTATCTTTATTATAGATCAGACGACCTTTACTGTGATCTCGTGACGAATTAGTGATTGGCTTTAGTGTCAGATATCTCTGTTATTATATGTTAGATTACTATATTATGTTTAGGTTTTTGTAATTATAATAGTAAAACGTTTACATGTGCTACTTACGTTTGAAGTTGTTGTTTTAACGTGGACTGTGATTGATTGAGTTATTATTTTTATAGTGGGGAGTTTTACATGGAAGTATAAATGACGGTAACGTATGAGAGCCAGATACATTGTATTTGTTGCACGAGAAGAGTCAAATGTGAAATATAATTTTGAAGAATCGGAAGATATTACTTATCTTGTCAAATTAATGGTGCCTGCAATATTATTGATTTATAATCATGTTTGTATTAACTAATGAAACCGGTCTGAAGAACATTGATTATTGACAGTGACAGTAATGCGTCACTTTTATTTTACTCGTAAGTCAAACGCAATAGTATCCATCAGGATGCTATTTAGAAACTGTTAAACCTTTTTATTGTTGTTACCAACGTAGACTGTATTAATTAAAACGTGAACGATAAACAACCAAAATTTTATAATTATTATTTAATAACCAAAGAAAACAAAATACCTCTGGTCAATCAACATCCCAAAACAAATATTAAAAATGTAATCTAACTAAATTGTTTCGATAAATAGATTCATTTTATATAACTTTCCAGGTATTTTAAACGCTAATTATAATATGCGTAATTAATTAAGTGAAACTTCTTTAGGCGCATGAGGGTAAATTTTTTTGGTCACTAAGACGTGCAGCGTTTTTTATGCTAATTTCTTAGAAGGTTAGGTAGTTTTAATATTTACAAATATGGCATTTTAATTTGCTACTCGTCATTTGAGATTTCAATAAATTATTTGTATTAATTTTCGTTACTTTTAATATTTTGATTACAATTCAATTTCTTCAATTGCTAACATATCTTCCTTTTTTCCTCCTAAATCTCGGAAATCTAAAGTTTTACATTAGTATAATTACAAATAAGACTTAAAAATTGGTTTGCCAAAGAAGTTTCATTTCTGGCACGTGTATTTTGAATGCACGTACTTAATAATTCTATTAAACAAAAATATATACAAGATTCACATAAATACAAGTAAATGAGCTTTATAGTCTAAGTGTACAAATAAATTTATGATTGAACATCTGTCCCTAAACTAGGTAAATACCTGTATTTTAGGCGACAGCGCCCTCCGCAAAATGTATAGAACAAATATTAGACTCGGCAATATGTAAACAACTAATTAAGTAAAGAAAAACAGAGAACTTTAAAATTACCTTTGTAGAAGAAGAATAAACAAACAGCTGTATTTGTTTCTATATGTGTATGTGTGTGTGTGTGAGTGTGCGTGCGTGCGTGTGTGTGTGTGTGTGTGTGTGTGTGTGTGTGTGTGTGTGTGTGTGTGTGAACAGCAGTAATGTGTTGTATGTTACGCTTAAGCCTAATTATTGTTATATATTAAATACCAACTAATTTTCTGTATCAGTATAATCGAGATGAAGTAACCATTCCTTGACACGTTTCTTATAATCCTTGCTATTTAGTGAATGTATATTTAAATTTGTTTTAGCATTTTATTTTACTTAGTATTTTTGAAGTAATGTAGCAAATAGTAGAAACAGCATTTCAACACATTGTATACCAAAACATAATGTGTAATTTATAATGTAAATACTTGTACATTATAAAATTATGTGAACTACTGATTGACTGCCTTATTGGTCTGACTGCCTCATTTGTATCAGCTTCTTCAGCTGTAGACATGAAGTCATGGATTCCCGAAGTTGAGTAGTTGGCGGTGTGCTCTAGTCCCGCGCTTCATAGGGTACGTTAAACTGTCGGTCTTGCGGCTGATCTCTCTCCGGTCTTGATGGATTGCAGTCACCTCGGATTATACGAGTAAGGGAATAGGGAATGCATTTGTATACAATGGTAGGCCTTTACTCTAAAAACTCTCTCTCCTGTGAGTGAGGAGGACTGTGCCCATCGGTGGGATGTTAATAGGCTACTGCTTACTTACTAGCTAATCCGCGCAACTCCGTCTACGTAACCTTAAATAGCAGTAAAATGAAACTAACTCTATCGCCCAAAAATCGGAACAAAACCAAGCAAAATGAAAAAAATAATCTAACATATGTTGAGTATTAGACTTTTAGAGTATTAGAGTTCATTGGCGACAAACATTTTAATACGAAATTTTGTAAAGATACAGATACCACTTTAAAAAAAATGTTATGTTATTTACAGTTAATAATTAATATTAAAACTATTGCGTTAACAACCCTATTGTCAATATAATAGTTTAGCGAACTTAAAGTACGGTCCCATTATTACTGCTGGGGGCTAAGTTCATTTGACTACTGGAAATATTATCACTGTAATGGGTGAATTTAATTTCACTCGGTTGTTTCAGATAAGCTACTTATCTAGTTTAATACCCAGTTAGTATTACAGGTAAAGGTGTGCTTTTTAGTGGTAGATATTTCTGACATATTCATTATGGTGATATTTCCACCAGGGAAGTACAAAATGAAGTCGCTTCCGCTG
Source organism: Elymnias hypermnestra (assembly GCA_015832385.1). Lineage (NCBI taxonomy): Eukaryota > Metazoa > Arthropoda > Insecta > Lepidoptera > Nymphalidae > Elymnias > Elymnias hypermnestra. The sequence continues at coordinate 1,056,823 of JACTOM010000194.1, read as the reverse complement.
TTTATTCCCTTATATCTTTTAAACTACTCAATAGATTTTATTGCAATTTTCAACAATAAATAGAGTTATCCAAGAGCAAGGTTTATTTGTATAATACTTACTATAAGGGACGGAAATGCTGAAAATTTCAATCTGTAACATGTGTCTCATCAAACATATTGTGTACTTTATTAATCCGGCGCGCGTCTCTCCAGTTCTCGGGTGACGGTCCGCCAGAGGGGTCAACTATTGAAACTGTCACGTTCCTAGCTATTATTATTAAGGAGTTTGTGTCGGGAACATTAAGTGATTAAACATTATAATCTGACTTAATTAATAAAGTGTTTGATTGCACCAACATTACCCACCAACGCCCACAGTATGGAAATTGAGTTATGAATGTCATTAATGACGATGTCAAACAACCCTACACCCTATGCTTTATACTTCCTTTTCTCTCTTATTCTCCGACATATATATTTATAGTAAAAGGATAACCCTTAGTGACCATTTTGATATTTTACATAAATTTGTTAAGTACCAGAATGTGATTGCAACTTGTTGCGTGATTACGCAACCAATTTTGCAAATATCTTTGAAAATTTATATGAACAATGACCATACACGAAGTAAATGATGATACAGTCCCAGATGGTACCGGTCTAACTAGCTAAAAGTACTCCTTAAAAGTTTAACACTGAGTCATATATTAATGTTTACTTGTCGATACCTTTAGATACTTTACCGACGGCCGAATTTTCCAATAAAATACAATGAGGTAAGTAGCAGCCCATTAACGTCCCACAGCTGGGCACAAGCCTCCACACACATAGGAGAAAGGGTTTTTAGAGCATAAAGCCACCACGCTACTCCACTACGGGATATACATATTTTATCACGATGTTTTCCTTCAGCGAAAAGCACAATGGTGGATTTTCAAGAACAATTAAGCACGTAAGTTTCATTTTACTGACGAGAAACTTAATAGTGCTTGCTCATCTTGGCTTTTCATCTACTTGTTCTTTATGTGCCTCTTCATTAGTGGAGACTGGCCGTCAGTTTCGCAAATGACTTTCCATAAAAAAAGTAAGTAAGTAACAGCCTATTAACGTCTCACTGCTGGGCAGAAGCCGCCTCACTCGGTGCTCCATTTCGGGTTGGCTGGTAATACACAAGTGCACACTCTATTCCTTCACTCTCATAGAATAAACTGATTGAATCTCAAATATTACCAAGCGAGACAGTAAAATTAAAACGGGAAAGTCATAGCGCCAAATGAACCGTATTTATTTTGTAAACGCTCACCGTTGGTGGAACCAGCATAGATAGCTTCATTATTAAGAAGAGTTCTGCTTGATAATAAGGATATCTCTAGCCATGTTTCACTAATTTACCCTTATTGCTGTTTGAAGTAAAAACTAGCAGCACTTTCACACCACATGGGCTTGAATAATTTTGAAAATTACTGACTGCCTCATTGGTCTAGTGGTCAGCTTGTTCGGCAATAAACATGAATTCAAAAATTCAATTTGGCGATGTGCTCCACCTCTGTACCTCGGAGAGCACGTTAAACCGTTGATCCTACACCTGATCTCAGTCTGGTCGTATCGGTTTCCCGTCACATCGAACTATGGGAGTGAAAGAATAGAGAGTACAAATGGGTACTGAGTCTGCCAATCCACAGTGGAGCAGCGTAGTGAGTCTGTGCTCTCAAAACCCTCTCTCCTAGAGCGAGGCAGCCTGTGCCCAGCACTGGGCTGTTAGTAGACTATAACCTTATTTAAGATAGACTATTTAAAAGATTACTAATATTAACTCACTTTGGTTAAATGCATTAAAAAAATATTTTTTCCATCATTTTAAGAAATCTAATATATGCTTTTCAAATGTGTCACTGTCGACTTAAGGAGCAGTATGTGTATTGTGTTTAAGGTGAAAGTAGTATATCTTCTAAAAGATCTTCTGAGGGGTATTTGATATAAGTTTGTTCATTGACAAAGAGTCTGCTATAGGAGTAGAAATACGAGTACATTCTTGAAGCATGAGTGCCGTGACCGGATTCGGCGACACCTACGCAAAATTTGTGACTTTTGATGGTTGATAAGCATAATATGGATGCGGCTACAAGTTTCAACTTTATTTTTATTTAAACTGGAGGACTTGCAGTAGATCTAATGTAAATATATAATTCTTATATGCGTGTGTTATATGATCTCCTCCTAAACGGCTGCACCCATTTTGTTAAAATTCTTTGTGTGAGACCGCCGGAAACGGCTAATTAAATAAAATGTTTACCGTTGATAGATGAACTCATTAAGAATAACGTATAAAACCAAATAATATAAGAAAAAAGAAATTCATTAGTATCGTTGGCGCAAAAAGAATTGCTTCGCTAGCGCATGCAAAATGTTTTACATTGTATTCTCTAATTTCTCGGGGTCTGGTGGTAAGCATCGGCTGTAACTAGTTACCACCCTACCAGGAATTGCCTAATTGGTCTTGTAGTCAGCATGTTCGACTACAGACATAAGGTTCTGGGTTCGAGTCACACTTCAGGCCAATTCGAAATCGATATTGAGTTTTACTCGTATGTTAAGATTTTCTCAATATTTGCCCAAAGTTGCGAAGTTGGGGGTGTGATCCATCCTAGTGCCACGGAAAGCAAGTTAAGCCATCGGTCTTGCGCCTGATCTCTGCGGTCATGTCAAATTGCCGTCACGTTGCACTATGAGAATGAGGGAAAAGAGAGTGCACGTGTATACTATGCCTGCTAAACCGCAGTGGAGCAGCGTGGTGGGTCTATGCTCTTAAAACCCTCTCTCATATGAGTGAGGAGGCCTGTGCCCACCGGTGAGACGTTAATAGGCTCCTACTTCCTACCAGAAAAGACGCAAAGCAAAAAAGCGTTCCGTTACGATGTTACCTCTTATGGTTTCTAAATAAGAGGTAAATTACCTTTTACAAGGTTAGCGCTCTTCAATCTTGGACTGTAACAAATTGCAAAATACAACACAATACATTTTCTCCACTAATATGGAATGTCCAGCAAACGACCGTGTGTTAAATGTATCCCTTGTCCATAGACCACTTGCAAGACCATAATCAGCTATGTAGCTACCGATATTTGTCTACTAGGTAGGTTCAATTCAAAACCTACATTAGGTAAGTTAGCTAGCTTAAGTTAGCTACACCTGCATGCCTTGGAGAACAGGTTAAGCCGTCAGTCTTGGGCCCTATCCTTCTTTGGTCTATTTGAATGCGCCATTCCATCGGCCCAAAAGAATGAAGGAACTTGCATTACAGCGCTATAATATCTGTAGAGCAGATGCTAATCTCTATATAAATTTGCCGCTTTGGCCAAAATCGGGATGATATAAGACGTATCCCCAATATTCTAGTCATACTCGTACGTGAGACGGCGCCAGTGAGTCGCAGCACCATTTGCAAACGCACTACCGTTACATTTCGTGTGCACCTACTTCGGTACTTATATTAAATATTTACGACAAAAATCAAAGGAATATATTTTTATGTTACTATAAAATAAAATACAGATAATATATTGCTGATTTTAGTATCAATGGCGCTACCTTTTTCGTTACAAAGGTTTTAACCTTTTGCCAGCACTCAACAGGTAGTTTGAACATTATTGTTATATTGTATACATAAAAATTGACATCACTTTGAAATAATTTTTGCTATAACCTTTAGACTGTTCGGCTGCCTTTTATTTACCCAGTAATTTGCTTGTGCTTTTTAACGGAAATAACAGTCCTCTGCCCCACCCCACAAAGACGGCTCTTGGGACTTAATTGTTCATGAAAGATTACCAAATGTTTTGATTTTTATGTCTGTTTATTAAATTGAGACTCTGGTGTAGCGTCATGCTGAAAAATAACTATCTTGTATTTATAGGCTCATTTCTTAAAAATTAAGACTCATGGGTTTTCAACGTTATTCGCGTTTTTCACTTATATAATCAAAAACACAAATAATCACTAATAAACTCTCACAGTTTATAAAATTACACAAAAAAGTACAACCTTGGACGCGGTACGCGCACCGTTAGTAACGGTCACTTTTTAACTGATTTATTTTTGGGTTTTTCTATTGTCTGGTATTATCTCTACGCATATTTTGTTACGACAGTTACCGTAAATAGGTAATACACATTATGACTTAAAAGAAAGAGATGCTTATAATTATGATTGCCAGACTTGAGACAGATCAGTATCATATCAACTAATAGTTGACACGTGCAATCCAAGGGTTATATTAGAAAATTTATATACATAACATGAAAGGAATCGTTATTGGTCTTCTCGAGAAGCCGCTAAAAAAGTATAGTAGCAGCATGTAAAATAAAAGGTTAAAAATATTTTCTTATTGTGTGCAGTTATCATTTGACTAATCTCACCTGGTGGTAAGTCATAATTCAGCCTAAAGCGGTAAAGGTTAAATTGTTAGCGTTATTTACCTATTAATGGTTTCTATACAGAATAGTCCAGGAACGCAAATAATTTACTTGGGACATAGAAATTATACCTTTTAGAACCAAGCGTCGTTTAAACGGTCTTTATATCAGTACAATTGTGACAGATGCACTTACTATACAGATTTTCTAGGAAAGAAGCAAAAACAATAGATATCGAATGCAAATTTACAATATTATGATAATTTTTAGAAGGTCTACAATTTTCATTTAGAGTCACTAAATTTTGTTGGCTATTTAAGAAAAAAATGCTTAAAAGATTAATACAAATACCCATTTCAGTTTTGCCCGTTATTTCTAAAATATTTGATAGGGTAACATATAATCAATTAAATCAATTAAATGAATATCTTAAAATTAACAATTTTTTGTATGATAAACAATATGGTTTTAGGCCTAAATCAAGTACACTTACCGCAACCCTCGACCTTGTTACAAAAATAAAGACTAGCTTACATAAAAAACAAATTGCATTAGGAATATTCATTGATATTAAAAAAGCTTTCGACACAATAAGTTTTACTAAACTGTTAAATAAACTTAGCGATCTAGGTATTACAGGCAATGCATATGATATTTTAAAATCTTACCTTTCGGAACGTGAACAAATAATTAAGATTAGAAAATCACAAAGTACTCCAAAACCTATATCTTTTGGAGTACCCCAAGGATCCATTCTTGGACCCTTATTATTTCTCATTTATATCAACGATATAAAGAACATTGGCTTATAAGGTGATGTTACTTTGCACGCTGACGATACTAGTTTATTTTATTTTAATACTTCTGTGAAAAATATTACAATGGATGCCCAGCATGATTTAGTTATACTACATACTTGGTTCAAACACAACCTCTTAACTATAAATATAACTAAAACCAATTATACTATCCTCGCAATAAACAACAAAAAGATACCCCAAAGATAGTTCTTAAAATAGATAATCAGGAAATAAAAGTAACTAAGAAAAATACTTAGGCCTTATTATCGATAACAGTTTGACATGGAAACCACATATTTATAAACTCAAATCTAAAATACATTCTTTAACAGGGGCTTTAAGGGGAATCGCTAGATGTCTTCCATCACAAGTACGATACACAATCTATAACTCCCTTATCAAACCACATATCGACTATTTGATCGAAATCTGGGACTCGGCCGCGAAAACAAACCTAGCACCACTACAAAGGGCACAAAATAAATTAATAAAAACCTTATTCAACTATGAACTACTTATCTTCTTCGGTAAAGCTGTATAAAGAAAATAAAATGATGAATATTGCTCAAACATATAAATATAACACTTGTATATTAATTCGTAAAATACTTAAGAAAGATATTCACACACAAATAATATTAAGGAAAAAAAATATAGTCCAAAAAATTAATCTAAGGAATACTAATGATATAAGCTTATATTTTGCGCGAACCAGATGTGGCCAAACTACTATTTTATTTCAAGGAGCTCAAATGTACAATAAATTACCAAAAGACATCAAATACGCAAAATCACATGTAATATTTAAAAAACTATCAAAATTTCACATTACAAAATCATTCTAAATAACTAATTTAATATTTAGTAAAAATTATAAATACGTATATGTATTTGACACGTTTTGTCTCTTCCAGTTAGTTGCGCATGTTCAATGTTTTTATATATTTTTATTAATGTCTACTCGCTGTTATAAATAATTTCTTTATTTTGTGTTAAAATCTACTGTTAATTACTGCCTACCCGTATGTTACGTCTAACATAAGTTTTTTGTAGAATTGTGCACATTCTCATGTAAGTGAATTTATTCTTATGAGAAATGAAGATCTTAAACCTTACAAATGTAAACATTTTGAAAAAGAACTCTTAATATAGCAAACAACTTCACAATATCGCATTATACCCGATATCTTTTAATTCAAAATACCAACTTTCTTCATTTCGCTGGACTCCAAGCCGAAATAGTTTCCAGAAGGAGTTTCAACTTCAACAAGTCACCGACGAAAAAAAAGGAATTAAAGTGATCGGAAAGCATTTACAATTGCAAATAATTCGAGCTTAACGTTCTAAAGTTTTTAAAGCCATTATTAAAAAACTTTGCGGACCCTCGATGCTGAATTTTTGTTGGATTTTCGTCGATTTTGGACCATTGCCGATTCTCAGTGAATATTGAATGTCAATAATTTTAGGAGTCTGGTTTCCTAATAAACAGATAAAGCCTTTTAACATCTCACGGTTTTTTTTATTAATAGTACCTTCGAACTAACACACGGATTAGCTGAAGAGAAAAAAATTATAGTTTGTAAATTATAATGATAAATTATAATAATATATGTCGGAGAATACGAGAGAACGGCGAAACATAAAACACAGGGGCGTAGGGTTCTCCGCCGACATCGTTATTAATTAGATCCATTATTTAATTTCTTATTCTGTGGGCGTTCATGGGTATTGTTGGTGCAATCAAACACTGTATTAATTAACTCGGTTTATAATGTTCAATCACTTAATGTTCCCGATATCAATTTACACAAACTCATTAACACTAATAGCTAGGAACGCGACAGTTTCAACAGTTGACTGTTCCGATCGAGCGCTACTCGACAACTGTCGAGTGACTCCCGCCGGACTGCCACCATTGACTCTGTCGACGCCGATAGATGGCGCCAGCGTTCCACAGATATCTGCCCTCCGACACGGCCATCCTGACCTGCACACGTCCCAGTGTGCTGGCTAATCTGAAACTAAACCTCCACGAGAATATCTTGTTCCGATCGGCCAATCCTGACCACACCTTCAACAAAAATCATTAAACTAATAGCTAGAGCTAAGCATTTTGTTATTGAACGTGAATCCTTATATCCTCCACGCTACTTACAAATTTAATTCCTAATTTTGGTAACAATATCTAAACCTACCACCTCACTTGTTAATGACGCATTTCGTTATAGAACCTGAACCTTCACAGCCTGCACCCGCACTACATACAAAATTAATTTCTATGGTTACAAAATCTAAACATACCGCCTCATCTTTCAATGGCCACCTCGCCTTTTAATGGCCACCTCGCCCTTTAATGGCCACCTCGCCTTATAATGGCCACCTCGCCATTCAATAGCTAACTCGCCATTCAACCACCACCTCCCCATTGCTTTGTCAAAACGTGATTTATCATAAGCCGCACGCTCCATAATATTCACGGATGCAATTCAAAAATCTCATCACTATCGTCTACCTCAATCTTTACTTCACTATACATTATTGACAAAGTTCTCGCGACTTTACCTATCAAAAGCTCTAAAGAGAAATCTTTCAACACTCAGATTATCGTACAATTTATAGCCAATTGAACTTCTTCTAAAGCATCTTGTCAACATTTTCTATCGCTAGTCTTTAGCACGGTAAGAATTTTATGAGAAACATAACGCGCTCTACTTGCCCATTAGCATGAGATGGAGCTGTCGCTATGAGATTCATATTGATATTCTTACGTGCTCAAAAACACCAAACTTTTTAATCGTCGTACTATATGCCTGATTAGCAATTATTCGGGTAAGGGCACTAAAAAGCGCCAAAAATCACCGTGTTTATACCAACTACTTTAGGAATCAATGTTTATCGTGAGGAAAATCGCCATTTAAAACAATCACTATTGACCTCTTATCGTTCCTTCCACTAAGTTTACCCGTCGCGTTTATATGCACTGAATGGCACAAGCCACCTTAGATAAAGGATGCAATTCGAATAGAACCTTTACAGAATGAGTCTTCGCAACTTTAAAAGTAACGCAGCTATCCAAATAATTTCTAAAGTATTGTGACACATCCAGGAATCAGTAAAAACCTAATAGCCTTTCGGTTATTTTCGTGCTTAGTCCATATGATACGCAATTACTTATTAGTCCGAACTCAACATCCATTTTTAATTTACAGCTATGTACACAACAGCTTAACAACGATCTAGCCTCTATTAAAGAATGGTCTAACGGGCTCATACTGAATTCACAAAAATGCACTTATTTATTTCTAGGAACAACAAAACAAGTTAACACAGTTCTACTAAATAAACAATCTATTATCGTTGGGGCCGTTAAATCAAGATTCCCAAACGGTTCGTAATCTGGGTCTTTTATTTGTCAGTGGTCTACGGTTTCAAGAACATGTTCAGCAAAAAGTAACTAAGTGCTATGCCGCTCTTAAAACATTACATAAGTTCAGGCCTTTTTTTTTTTAAACCTTGTAGTAAGAAAAATACTGGTCATTACATTTCTCACCATATTCCACCACCAATTAGGATGTCCAAGTCTGTCAGTTCAACCAATGGCTTTTACAAACCCCGAAATCCGAAACGAATTGGAAACTACTTAAACCATAATTTTTTCATTCCAATTATTATTCTGTAAATTTATTTAATTTTGTTTTTGTTACAATTATTTTTTTTGAAGGCACCAAGAAAATAAAACTACGAAAATCATTTACTACTGACCATTGTAGAGTACGTGGTAATCATGGCAAGATTGAAAGCAGGTTAGCATTTCGAGCTGTTATTAATTTGGTTTTTTTTTTTTTTTTTTTTTTTAAGATATAGAATGCGACCTATATTTTTTCCATGATTGATAACCATGCGTTTGGCTGCTATCACACCTGATGTTAAGTGTAGATACAGCCTAAGGTGGACCGCGCTTGCCTAAGAGGCGCCTATTCACTCTGACTTTGAAAATACCTGGATCGTAAGAGTCTGGGAAAACGGAAGCCGGCAAGGCTTTTCACTTCTTAGTGGTGCGGACTTGCGGGATGTCCACCATGTACGGATGCCAATTGTTTCTGTGTCTCGATGTATGTACGTCCTAGCGGCAGTATCAACTAACTAACATCCTGCAAGTCTTTTATAACTTTAGAAATTACTACATCGCGTTGCTGTACAGCTTGGAACCAGTTGGTACTTTCATTTGTCTGTCATGTCAATGCATTTTAACAGTGCACGTGACTCTACTGAACTTTGATCTGACGTTAGGGGGGTTTCGTTAAAAGAAATCAACGTGCCACATAAGTTCACCTCATTTGTACTTGACATTAAAACCTAATGACTTAAGAAAAGAGAGTTACAGTCTCAGAGGGCGGTAAAGACAAAAGATGCTCTAGTCTCCTGATATTTAATTAAATCTGACAAGATTCTACCTCGAAACCCAAGACCACCTCGAACCCCAAGAACTCTACCTTCATTATGAGCATTTCTCCATGTTCAAAGAGGAACCGAATTTAGTGAGGGCTTCCAGTACAGCATTAAATAGATCTAGGCCCGACTACATCGGAAGAATGAATCTAAATTTTATCAACATACACTATTACATAGTCATGAGGGAGACCATCTACCGCGTTCGTAATAGTTACTTTGAAACACTGAAATTGTACACCACAAACCAAATGTCATCGTCAGAAATTCGTGTTGACTTTCGTTTTTTTTTTTATGAAAGCAGTACTTTCTATGAACTCTTCACTAACGCGAGAAATGGGAAGAGAATTAAATAAAATGTCTTAGCACAATCTAGCTTAGTAAAGTAGTCGGCTCTATGACGCTGATAAGTATATCCAGTGATCAACGGAAGTGGGTAACGGTCGGGGTTACTGTTAAATGAATAGTCAAAACAAATGTGGTCTGAAAACAGTCATGCTTCTACACAAGTAAAGTAGGGCTAGCAAATTGAGAGAAGCGATGGTTGACAATATTCGCTCCTAAAAGGTCTTTTACGTGATCGTTAATAACGCTAAGTTCGCCTATCGACAACAACTTCTATTTTGTTTTTAACTTCTTAATTTTACTATTTTAATAAGTTCTTTAAAGAAACTGAATTATTTACAACACTATAAATTCATTTTAGTCATTTCTGCGGTCATTTATCCTTTTGATTAGAATAAGTCAAGTGGGTGCTGTCGGTTGTGGTCATAATTTGTTATCTGCTAGAACTGTTTCGAATACGCTCGACGAATACTTAAACATTGTCCCAACATCGCCTATCATATTATGAAAATCATTCGCAAAGCTAGCATCTCCCGCCTCAATGACACCTACAAGGTCTATTCTTTACGTAAACTGGTTTTGGAGGTATATGGTGTGCCTCCAGGAGGGACAGCAGAAGTAGTTGGATTATTAGCCATTAGATATGGTCTTCTCTGTACGCTACGATTCGGATCTATCAACTCAAACTTTCAATTTGTCTGTATGTAAACGCGTCACAGGTAGGCCTGTGATAAATAAAATCAGAAAGCCCTAGATTTTCTAAACGTTTGCTAAAGTTTCGACTTATCCGATTTCCGCGTGCTACCGTTATTCACCTAATTTACATTAAGAATCTTCAAACCTCTATCGTAAACATGTTTATAGCTAAACCTGGATTTTAAATCTTGTAATCTATCTTGAAGTCACTTTGGAAATATTTATCGGACAAAACATATTAGACTTGAAGGTAGTAAGCGTTAATCACAATACGAGATACATGAGAATCTACTCTGTACAATGTAATCGTGTTTGACAAATAGTAGTCATAGCAACGATATTATTAAAACGATAGCCATTAAACTTGGCTTACAAATTTTCTTCACAAAATTCAGCGTCAAAATCGTAAGTAAAAAAAAAGAAATTATTTCACCCATATGTGACAACTCGCCACTTTTCGGCCGTTGCCTGCGCCGTCGTTCGCCCACGACATCGTTCGGGCGCTATCGACGTCGCCTAGGCGACCAGCGCCACCGTCGTAGACTTTCGGCATCGCTCGGCTATTGCCGCCGCTCGGTCCTCGTCGCGGCCGCTCGCCGCCGCTCGTCGCGCCGGACGCGGGCGCTCGCCGCCGCGCGTCGCGCCAACGCAACATGTCACAGGAATTTGACAAAAGTTAGTTTAGCACCACTAAAATCTAGTACATTGGATGACTCACCAGATCGTAGTAAACTCAAAACGCTAAACTCACACCATGTAACTCCCGTATGCCATCCAAGACAGTCACGTCGAAGCTTCACTCCAAGCGCCTTACTGGCGGCTAGCACAAAATGGCCGCCGCGTGTTGCATTTTCAGAAAATATAATTCAGCTGTAGCGAACTACGATTTCATGCCGGTATTTTTCTTGTCAAGGACCATGTTCGACCCTGGACCGGTAGATTGCTTTGTAGGTCTTCGATCAGTACTCACATGTTTTAATTCAGTTTTCCAAACATAGCACGCGTTTATACACATAGCACAAACGTATGTTTCGCCCTTTTTATCATTTCGCACCAACAGTGATCCCACTTTAGATGTCGGAGAATAAGAGAGAACGGAGAAACATAAAACACAGGGGCGTAGGGTTCTCCGCCGACATCGTTATTAATTAGATCCATTATTTAATTTCTTATTCTGTGGGCGTTCATGGGTATTGTTGGTGCAATCAAACACTGTATTAATTAACTCGGTTTATAATGTTCAATCACTTAATGTTCCCGATATCAATTTACACAAACTCATTAACACTAATAGCTAGGAACGCGACAGTTTCAACAGTTGACTGTTCCGATCGAGCGCTACTCGACAACTGTCGAGTGACTCCCGCCGGACTGCCACCATTGACTCTGTCGACGCCGATAGATGGCGCCAGCGTTCCACAGATATCTGCCCTCCGACATATATATTATACATATATACGGAGCATCACGCTTCATTCCCATAGAGGTAGGCAGAGACCACGTCCTTCCACTTGCCACGATCCTTGAATATCTCCTTCGCCTCTTTGATTCGCATTAAATCTTTTATACAAGTTCGTCGGTTTAGAGTACTCTTAACCAGGCCCTTATTTAAAATATCCTGGATTTGGTCTAGAAACGTTCGCCTTGATCTTCCTCTTCTAACTTTCCCATTCACTCTTGACTCATAAATCCTTTTAGTCGGTCTACTTTCATTCATTCTCTCTACGTGCCCAAACCACTTAAGGGTACCTTTCGCAATTTTAGTCACTACATCTTCTTTTATATCACAACGTTCTCTTATCACACTATTCCTTACTTACTGCCATACCCAACTTTCACTACCATACATAAGTGTTGGCACCAATACTCCTCCGTGCACAGCCAGTCTGGCCCTTTGAGACACCATCTGGCTATTCATAAAGGCGCGCAGAGCACCATTTACCATATTCCCTGCAACCACTCTCCTTTCTATATCACTTTCACATGTTCAATCTTTTGTAAATTCAGATCCCAAGTATAAAAATTCTTTCATCTCTTCCATTTGTTCCCCATCTATCAAAATATTGCCATTCATCACTTTCATGCCTTTTCTTTTTGTCAAAGCTTCATTCATAACCATCTCCTGTAGCTTATTAGCAGATGATGCAAGTGTTACTTGGTCGTCAGCGTAGATTATAAATTTGATGAGTAATTCATCCATTCTTAACCCATACATACTTTCTTTTAAATCTGTCAAACAGTTATCCATGAATAGGTTGAACAGCCATGGTCGAACATCTCTTTCGACAGGAAACCACTCCGTGTACGTCCTGTTTATTCTGATACAAGAACTAGATCCCTCATAGAGAGACTTCAATGCTTGAATCAGATCACCGCTCACCCCTTACGTAGATATCGTTGACCACAGCTCATTCTTCGCCACTCGAACGTAGGCCTTTTTTAAATCTATAAAAGCACAATAAACTTTTTGATATATATAACCTTTTACAGATAAAGCTTTCGGTGTTAGATAGCCTAGTTATCGAGGAAGGTTATAGGCTCTGTATCTTTCCTACACAATTAGAAGCGATGCACCAATGAAGAATGTTTTAAAATCGGGGTAATTTCATTTTTAGAACTTCCGCTACCTGCGCTGCGTAATAAAGCTTCGCGAAAACCATTAATGACAGAATTATTCCCGTAGATCTAAAAAAAAAACCCGCAACAGCATATGTCTATTTTTTAAGGTTGGCTCATTATAACCTCTTTCATTTGAATCCAATTTCTTCTCTTCCTTATATAACGAAGACGAAATTGCGCGTATCAGCTAGTTTTAAATAAAATGGGGAGAAAATGTTACTTCAATCGATGTAATTCATGAAATGAAAGTCAGCATCTTAAGAAGTCAATTTGAAAGGTGGTTATAGAGGAAGGGATTAAACCGATTTAAAAGTGGGAAAATTAGTACACTATCTTTCAACCACTTCATCGTTTCTACCCCAGTGAAATTTCCATAATACTCAAATTAAGACGTCCAACTTAACTAGGTCCTTCTTACCAGCTGAGTTAGGGTTGAAACTAAAAAATGGTAAAGTCTGTAGCCTTTTAACGTCCCACTGGCATTTTCAGTCACAGGAAAGAAGGCTTTTAATGTACAAACCCACCACACGGTTCCAGTGTGACTTGGCAAGCTACACATACCCCTGAATTGCTTCCGGGACGTGCAAGTTTCTTCACATTCCTCACTGTTTTCATTCACTTATTGATCTTTCTGTAAAGATATATTGCGTGTCGCCAGTCCAGGATTGGAATCCGCGATGTCTCTGAACGAGAATTATGCGTGTGTCTCCACTAGACCGTCATGGTTTTTTAATCCAATCCAACTTTAATAAAATCTAAATATGCTTTATTCGAATAAGCTCAATTGGATTTCCTGTATCATTAGCCTTGTGCGTTGGTAAGAAATCTAAGTGATAACTGAGGTCATGAATTTAATTCCTGGCAGAACAAATTTTCTAAATTGCATTTTCTAATTTGTCCGAGTCTTACTGGGCTCTGGCTCTGGGTCTTACTGGGTTAACTGTGCTCTGGCTTCGGCTGTTGCTGATTACCCTATACCAGTAAAGAGGTGTCGCCAAGCAAAAAGTTTGCATTCCGATATGATGTTGTATAGAAACTTTTGAAGTGAAACTTCTTTAGAATCGTTGTGATTTCAAACCGGATGCAACGGAAAAAATGACAGGTAAGAGACTCTATTTTAATAGATAAAATATATCTCTTATAAATGTGGAGGCGAGTGCCCAGCCGTGGGACTTTAAAGGGCTGCTACTTAACTGTTTACCCTTACATCCTTTATATCAAAACAAAATACACTTTGTGATACCCCTAATATAGACGTACTATCAGAGATCCACTTACCTTGGACGTCTCGAAAATTTTAGCAAACACAATTTGCGGCTACCGTAGTTCAAAATAAACTTTAATTCAAAGTGGCAAGGGTAGTTTTTTCTTAGTTCAATACTCCTGTCAACGTTCGCAGGATAAGGCAGTTTCATTCATTACGTGGCATGACACACTTAGGTCTGTGAAAAATGATGTCGCTGGGTCTCTCTCAAACTATAAAACTGGCTAAAAGTTAAATATTGATAATGAAACCCACCTGGAACATTTTTTTTTATTGCTGACAGTTTAGCGTTAGGTTGTAATCTCACCTGATGGTATGTTTTGTTATTAGGTAAGGTAAGTAGGAGCCATTTAGCATCCCACTGCTGGACACAGGCCTCCTCACTTGAATGAAAGTTTTTTTTAAATCGCTCCAGTAATTTTTAGCTTGATAAAAATAAAAACAGTATAGATTGTGGGTGTCATTGGTATGCTTGGAATATGAGCTAACTCACCAGTCCACGGCCCAGTTATAAGGGTCGCTAAAATTTTCTTTAGATTGGCATTTTTAAATCCGTTCTGATTTTATTAATTTAAAAAGTATTTTACAGGTATTGAAACGGTCTTTAATAAAATGGATATGGATTAATACAGAGGTGTGATTTATATCGTTGTTTTTATTTACTTTTAGTTATAGTGGCAAAACTACAGTAGTTGGACATAAGGCATCAAGGACTTTTTTGTAGATATTGATACGTTTCATAATATTGTAGAACATTTTTTTATTATATCATCACGCGATGACAGATTTTTTGTAACCAATTTTTTCATACCTTGTGTTACACTAAGGCATTTTTATTCGGGATTCCTATTTATTTCGTAGTATTTAATATAGCCTATATCGCTTTGTGAAAATGCAGCTTTCTAATGGTGAAAACAATTTTGACATCGGTTCAGTAGTTTTTGTTTCAAAACGTTACAAACTTACATACCTAAACACAAATGTTTCCTCTTTATAATATTAGTTTAGATAACTCTCCCTAAACCGGACTGGGCATCTCATTTATAAAAATTTTTAAGCCACCTAAACACTCAGTTAAATTCAGATTTTTTTTATTGCTGACAGATTAGCGCTTGACTATGATAACACCTAATGACATATAATGATACAGTCTAAAATGAAAACGCGATAATATGGTAAGAGGCAATTTACCTCTTTTGGTTTCTACACAGTAAACAAAAAGGTAAGTAGCAGCCCATTAACGTCCCACGGCTGGGCACAGGCCTNAACTTAATATCCATTTTTTGTTTAGCCCGGCCCGGGACTCGAACCCAGGACCTCATGTCTGTAGTCGAACATGCTAACCACTAGACCAATGAGGCAGTTCTACACAGTATCGCATCGGAAAAGAAATCTCTGCTTGGCCGTACGTCTTTGCTGGTACGGTGGTATCCAGCAACGGCCGAAGCCTCCCACCAGTCCAGACTCAGATAATTTAAAAATACAATTTCCTAAATTCGAATGAACTCGGGACCTCTGCTAGATCTATTATATCAAGTATATCCATCAGTAGTGAATTTACCGGAAAATTGATTCGACCGATATTACTTTTAAAGATTAAAGTATTAGAAATGGTTGTGACTCAATCAGTTCAAATGTTATCATTTCTCACTCGATAAATAATTGTTTATGTAAGTTGTTTACTATTTCTATAGAACTGAAGTCTATTTGTTGTTATTTTAAAAGACACAAGTATAAATATTATTCTATTGTTACAAATGAATACGATGTATTAAAAATTAATTACTAAATTAGCATCTATGACTTTGTATATAAGAATTGATTTCGTTACAAACGTGTTGATGCATCGAAGACGTTTGTTTTTGTATATAAGTGATACAGAAGTTATAAGTCGCTCATTAGTATCGAATTAATTAAGAAGTGATGTGGTGATGTTTATGTGCAATTTTCAAGGAATTGTTTTTGATATTTAACCTAGATTTATAATTTCACTTCACATTACAAGGTCTTGATCGTGACTGAAGATTTATTATAGCTTTGATGGTAAGTTTAATTAATAATTTTATATTTTCTAGATAAAATTGTTCGTATAAGTTGTTCATCCTTTTTTTGTGCCCATTTTCAAGCCACTAAATATAATAAAAACCAAACACAACAACTTATTAAGATATTTCATCAATTAATTGGTTAAATATCTCAATAAAATTATTAATTTCAACTCACTCTTTATGTTTTTTGTAATTGTATATATTATTGTGTTGTTCTACTTCATTGTTTAACATTACGTTTAATAAAATGGTAAATCTTAAAGTTTAAAAATCTAATAAGAGATTAAGTTTTACTCGGATATATAATAGATTTAGGTTTTAACAATAATCCTATATTCATAAATTCAATGAGGGTGCAGACAATTAAAATAAAATATATATTAACTACGAAAGTAACGACTGCGAGTTACAGTCAAAACCATGTATGTAGCAGACCTTTAAGGTTCCCATAGCTGGACACAGGCCTCCTCACTCATAGGAGACACGGTTTTTAGACCCACCATGTTACTCCACTGCGCGTTGGCAGACATAACCATAAAATTATTCACTTAACAAATTGCTTAACTTAACGTAAACATTCATTTACTTTTATTCACCCTTCGATTTTGCGTCACGAAGATCTGCAGCGTTTTTATGCTAATTCGTTTGAAGGTTAGTTAGTTTTTTAATATTTACAAATAAAATGTGGCATTTTAATTTGCCACTCGTATACAAAAATTTGGAGACAAAATAATTTGAGATTTCAATAAATTATTTGTATCAATTTTCGATACTTACATAAAATATTAAATATTTTAATGACAATTATATTCCTAACATATCTTGCTATTTTCCTCCCCCTAAGTCTCGGAAATCTAAAGTTTTAGATTTGTATAAATATAAACAAGACTTAAAAATTTGTTTGCCAGAGAAGTTTCACTTCTGACATGTGTACTTTGTACGCACGCACTTTTCATTGTTTACTTTAAAATCTATCTTCCCTACACATTGTGTCTTATATAAAAAGTTCATGTATATTAGATAATAGTGTAAAATAATGTGTGGCTTATATTTTAACAAATTATAGAAATAAAACCATTGTTTCTTATGTTTAGGTTATATACATTACAATTATTTTTGAATAAGAAATATTTGAAGAATCTTTTTTATACTTAAAAATACTTCAATTATTTATAATAATATATCAATGAAACTGTAAATATAATATTTATTAAAATTATTTCTATCTGTCGTTGGTATTTACTAACATCTGACATACAATCAAACGGATTAACTTTCACATTACCTGTTAAGCAAGAATTAGTAATTATTACAAAACAAGACCTAACTTTCATTCAATTTGAATTTAATTTCAGATGGATGACATATTTGCACTGTTGATATTTCTGACCACCACTGCCACAGTCCTAACAAATCCTGTGATGACACGTCAAGGGTTACTTAATCAGGCGCACAGAGCACAGTTTTGCTCGAACCTAATACACTTTAACAACTTCTACTACTCAATAGGAGAACCAAAATCCATAAACGGCTTCCCTGCAGACATGAGCATACATTGGAAAACAGGAAACATATTCTACACACTAATTAACGACGAAATGAAGATGAGCCTACAAGTTCTACGTCCCAGTGGTGAAGCGGAGACAATCAAAGTGGCCGGGTTAGGTCAATCAACTACAGTAGATAACCTAAACGATATTGTTTACCTAGCCACTGATAACGGAGTGTACAAATACAAAGAAGACGGGTCAATTGAACTGTATACAGCTTTAGGAGAAGATGTTATGTATATAACAGTGTCGAATGATGGCACGACGATGTATATAGCAACATGGCCACAGAATAGAGTGCATAAAATATCAAATGACGGGCAAAAACAGGAGACATTCTCAGCGATACCAAATGGTCATGGCTTGACAGTGGATCCGAGGAATAATATATTTTTCATAGCAACAAAGACTTCGTATGTATTGAAAAATGGTCAAAACGTTCCTATTAAAATAAAAGGGCTGCCAAGCGAGAGGATGACTGGGGTTTTTGTTACTCGCTCCGATGAAATATTCGCCATGGATGAAAACAGCAATTTGTATAGTGTTGACGCCGAGAATGCTAATGCAAAACATTTGGGCACGTTTAATGTGACCGGCGTGAATACATTCGCACTGGATTCAGCTGATAATATACTCATTGGTGTGAAAGGGATTATACTGAAATTCAATGCATACGAACAAAACCCTTGCAGCAATTTCGAAAAGTAAAACCCCTTTAATAATTATTTTCTGTTGTATATAATTCTCTAACTAATACTGTATTTCTAACCTTGGCCTTTTTGTAATTATTGTTGATATAACACCAGTAGTAATAAATGTATTGTGAGTATTTGTTAATTTATTTCGCCGACTAATTTTCTTACAATCAATACATAATATAATTAAATAATTCCTATTATTACTAAATTTTAACAATATATTTTGAATTATATAATGAATTATATAATGTAAGTGTCATCGGAAGCGGAGATCTAAGCTTCTATACATACATACATACATAGCATCATGCCTCATTCCCATAGGGGTAGGCAGAGACCACGTCCTTCCACTTGCCACGATCCTTGCATATCTTCTTCGCTTCTTTCATTCTCATTAAACCTTTCATACAAGTTCGTAGGTTTAGAGTACTCTTGACCTGGCTCTTATTTAAAATGTCCTGGATTTGGTTCATGAACGTTCGCCTTCCCCTTCCCCTTCCACCTATCCCATTCACTCTTATGTAGTGACTAAAATTGATACAGATATACTTAGATGGTTTGTGAGAGAATGAATGAAAGGAGACTGGCAAAAAGGATTTATGAGTCAAGAGTAAATGGGAAAGTTGGAAGGGGAAGACCAAGGCTAACGCTCCTGGTCGAAATCCAGGACACTTTAAATAAGGGCCAGGTCAAGAGTACTTTAAACCGACGAACTTGTATAAAAGGTTTAATGAGAATAAATGAAGCGAAGGAGATTTTTAAGGATCGTGGCAAATGGAAAGACGTGGTCTCTGCCTACCCCTATGGGAATAAGACGCGGTGCTATGTATGTATGTATATATTACAGCAACTCATTCACTCCCACGCATTTTTATCTTCTAAGTAATCCTTCAAATAATAGAAACTTTTCTCAAATTTTCTGTTGTTTTCTTTTAATAAAAGATTTAAATTACTCAGACAACTTTACAACTTCTTCTGGGAGTTTGTTATAGAAACGTATACCCTTGAATGAATTGTTAATGTTGTAATCGACGTACCACAAGTTTTTCAATATGTATACGACGTAAACTGTTATTATTTTTATAGCCCCAATACCATCCTAAATATGATTAGGACATTTACATATTATCCTTGTTTGGCATATAGCTGAGGGTTGCATAAACCCATTGTATAATTCACTCTTCATTGTTTTTAATTAGTTTATTTTTGTAGTTGTTTATTGTACTAACATTATTAAATATAACTAAATCAGTAGGTCTTGGGACTCGAAAATATATAAATTCATTCACAATTCCAATAGACATTAATTGTTAATCGGTTTACTCGAAAAGAGCTTATATTTAAAAATATATTTTTCCATTTCATACCTAACAAACGGAAAGCATTAAAAAAGTTGGTACCAATAGCTTGTTTGCATCAAAAAACGCCTGAAAATGATTCTCTGGTTTAGATTTGTAAAATGATAATAAAATTAAAACCGTAAAACATTATTAAGGCAATAACTTTCTTTATAGACACAATAAAGTTGGCAAACGACACAGCAGACGACGTAAACAAAAACGCACAACCACTTCCACCACAGAGGGGACCGAAGAATATGAAGATTAAAATTTGTGTTAAATGTCTAATAATTTATTGTTTATTTTTAAATTAAAATAATATTAACACAACCATTTTTATTTCAATGACACCTAGTTCTAAGTTGTTAAACTTCTTACATTAATAACTTTGTACAGCGTCATCTATTAAGTATTAAAAGAATACATACATTTCGTACTAGATGTCACTACTCGAGGAATTTATTTAGTTTATAGCATTGTTTTATGCACGTGGTAAAAACATATGTGAAATACGTGAAAATTTATAATTATTAACAAGTTTTTATTTTATTGGCATTTATTTTTGATATATATCCAAATTTTCGACATAAATATACCAGTTTCATACAAACAGATTTCGTTTAATATGTAAAACGCAATCTAGTGTGATTAATTGTAAATAGTTCTAGGAGAAATCGTTTTTAAAGATAATTTTCTACACAAAAAACTGATAATAAATTTTATCTTGGCTTTACAAATTTTATCTATTTACCATGTGGCTTTTATATATACAACCTTTATTGTATCTACTATGGACTTTACATTACCTACAGTCGTTTTAGTATCTTTAAAGATGGCAACATTAATACTTTTATGTAAAGAGTTGTAATTGAAAACCAGCTTTAAAGAACTCACTTAAAGTATGTTTTTAAATAACATAAATAATAATAGTAACAGATACGCTTCATTGTTTTAAAACATTTTTTAATTTAAGCGTAACAAAATCAAAGCCTAGTGTGATTATGTTTATGATAGTCTGTATTAAGTTATTATTCTTGTAACGATTGAAGCCGAAAATAAAGCTTCATGGTTTTGGCTTATTAGTCTTTCCATTACAGGGACAAATAAAAAAATTAAAATGCATTTTATAACTTCGATAAAGTTGGGCGCAATTGACCACAACACTTAGATTTTTATTATAAAAGTAGATGTCGGCTCAAACTTCTGATGAGGCCCTGTTTCCTAAATTTTTGCGTTTCCCATTAAGGAGTGATAGTAATAGGAAATAAGGAGGACAAAAAAATATATTCTTGGAATTTTTGGAAAGCTTAATGCAACGGAGAATAACTTAGGCTTTATATTATATTAGTAGATAATAGAAATTAAAAATTCATCTGTATCGTACAAAACCTTAGCTTGTTACTTGATGTAATTTCGATTAATTCTTCGGTTCCACTAATTCTCAACCACAGCTGGACATAACTCTCAGCTAATAATGCCTAAAGATAGAAAATTCTTCAATTTCAGAAGAAGCTGTGTATTCTCAAATTTTTGCCTTATAAGCGATGAATGGAATTAAAAAACAAGCAAGCTTGATGCCTTTGCTTGTCAAATGTCAATCGGTGTTGTCAAAGTTGTCATACGCGTCGGAGATGTGTCAGTGAGCGATCGTTAGCCGCTTGGTGGTTAGTATTTGAATCGTAAATGTGGTATTGTGCGATAATGAGAAAACATATTTTAGATTACTTAATTATAAAGTGATGAAAGTGTGTTAAGTTCTCTGTCACGTTTGTTTTAATATCATTTGTATGTCATCGGACTCTTCAATATGGCGGCACCCCGTCAGAAGTCACAACAGAAAAATATCTCCTCGATATTTTCTAAATTACACGGCGCTTTCTCCGATGCTGTGTACCCATCTAAACTCGCAACTGACAAGCGAACTCTAGACAAAACCTGGAAATTAATGGACAAAGTGGTTAAACTGTGCCAGCATCATAAAATGAACTTGAAAAATAGCCCGCCGTTCATACTAGATATATTACCCGACACATATCAAAGGCTACGTATAATTTACTCCAAGTACGAGGACAATATGCTGGAGTTGAATAACAATGAACATTTCAATATATTCATAATTAATTTGATTAGGAAGTGTAAGCAGGCTATTAAGTTGTTTAAAGAGGGGAAAGAGAAGATGTTTGATGAAAACTCTCATTATAGAAGGAATCTGACGAAGCTCAGTCTTGTATTCAGTCACATGTTGAGTGAACTGAAAGCCATGTTCCCTAATGGAACATTTGCTGGTGACCAGTTTCGTATAACCAAGAGTGATGCAGCAGAGTTCTGGAGATCTAATTTTGGTAACAGGTAAGATTTGTTATTTTTATTTTGACTAAGGCCAAATTCCTTTTAAAAAACAAATACATAGCCCTGTTCCATCTTTTAGGCTTATTTTCCATATAGACAATTTTTGTTTAGAGATGTCCTGTTTACCTAGTATCTAGCACATTATCAATTTTGTGTTATTGATACTCCTACATTATATACATATAGATATGTATACATATAAATGGATTTTTTAAAATAAAACTATTTAATTTCTGTGCTACAAAATGTGAGTTTTAAATTTGCTATATGGAATGCTTCAATATCTTATCACCTGTACTGTAAAAGTAAGTGCTCCATATAATATCCACATAAGTATCTTCTTGCATGCATTTAGTAATATGGGATAGATACTATGTCAGTGTCTTTTTACACATTGAAAGTAATTATGAATACCTTGTTAATGTTCTGCTACATGGAATCAAAATACTTGCCTTGCCTAATACTCATTTAATGTTGTTACAACCAAATCACATATTATTTGGTACATACATAATACAGTATGTATTAATATCATTTATATAACTTCTAAAACATCTTAATATCATTGTGTACAAAAAAAAACGATTAAAGCTTTCAGATGGTGTTCTATTTGTAAAAAAATGTATTTAATATCAATTGTCATCTACAACAAATTCAAGAAAATTTATTTGAACTTAGGAGGATGAATAAAATATTATTTTATTAATGATTGAAAATTTTTAAAAGGAGTATAAGTAGAGGGTGAACAGTGGGAACTGATATATTATATTGTATCATTTCATCTTGAATTTAAATTAAGAAAACCAAAAAAATTGTGGATGAACTATGTGAAAGAGGATATGTATGTAAGGGATGTGAATGTAGAAATGACAGAGGATAGAGTGAAGTGGCGAAAGGAAACATGCTGTGCTGATCCCACCTAGTGGGATAAGGGCAAGAAAATGAAGATGATACATATAGAAAGCACAATTATATTTATTTGTTTACTAAACTATGTTGTTTTTATCCAGTGTTTTAATTGCTATACAATTTTTGAAAACATATATAAAATAAGGTGTCCTCATTATGTTAACTATTGATGCAATAAAAGTAGTTGATTGCTTACAATATAATGGAATCTTTAATTACTTCACACTCTTCTATGGCTTGAGCATCATAAAAGGTTTCTCTACAGTATATCTGTGCTTGTATTATAAGGTTTCTTAAATGCCATTTAGTTAATTGATCAGAATACAACATGCTTGATCTATTACAAGTAAATACAATTTATATTCATTATTTTGTATCTTGTAAATGATTTTTCCATTTTGAAAAATGTTTTTCTTACCCTGAATTGACTACTTGATGATTAACTAAATTATTTAGAAGGCAAACTGGAACCATAATTAATGTGCAATGATGTGAAATTTGTATCACATCAAAATTGACATAATTTATGTAATTGTAACTTCTTTTTTGTAGGCATGCTAATTCTCAAAAGTAATAATACCATAATTTTGTCAAATAAATTTAGGTTTTTTTATTAAAGTTTTTATGACATTTTTATTCAGTATTTTCGAAATGTCCTGTAAGAGTACTGCATGCCAGATAAAAAAGCCCTGACCATATCTAATATTACATAGGCATATGATTTATTATATAATATATATAGATAAGGTGCACTATCAGTGAGGGATTACTCTTGATGTGTTAAATTTTAGTTTTGGACAATTTTATATACACATCTATGTATATATGGAAAAACAAGACTTATATACTTCACAAGATCCAAATGGATCCAAAGGAAAGAGGTACATGAAATCTCACATACTTCCTCCTTTTATGGCATAGACATTTAATAAAACAGAATTCCCCATGTTTCCACATGTTTTGAGACTACATGTGTGACATAACTATGTCAGAATCACAATAACAACACTGAGTTTAAGGTATACATAAATATATATTCTATCACATTCAACTTGAAAGAAGAACTTAAGAATCAAACCCTACTGTTTTTTTAATTAAAACGAGTTCTAAAGACTTCATTACAAAATAAAACATTAATTATATCGTTCAATCGTCAATCGTTCTGTGGTTGGCTGTCAAACTGACAAGTACTAAAATCACCTGTTCCCTGTACATTTTATTTAAATAATAGATAAATACAAAATAATTACTACAGATTTTGTTAGTTATTAGAAATATTTATATATAATTGTATAAAAGTTAATAAGTTTACACTTTCGAGAGATTTAATCGTGAATTCAGAACAGAGGAACAATCGACTTGTGCAAGTTTGAATGCCAACGGCAAAACTAATTGTGAGTATTGCTTTTGTTTTCATTATTTTGTCAATAACAATAAAAGGCAACTTTTACTGTTATCTCCAAATAAAAGTAATACTTCTGTATAGTATAGTGGCAATTTCTGACAACATTTTGCTAGCCCTATTCCAATTTCATAAGTTAGAATATTTCTTCTTTTTTTTTTTTTTTTTTTGTGTATTAATTGGTGTATTTCTCTAATTCATAATAAATTGATCTTGTAACATAATAATACAGTTAATCGTCATCTCGCAGACATTTGGAAAGTAGCACCTTGTTAATAACATATTTTACCATGACTACCCGAAGAGCCTATGCACTCCAGCAAGAATCACAATTACAGCTGGCATTAAAAGAATTAAAGGCATGCAAGGAGTTATGTGCCCAACTGTCTAGCGAGAGAGATGACAATGAAAAGCAACTATTAGATTTACTTGACATAAATAAGAAGTTAAAATCAGACTTATCACAGTTGCACATCAATTATGATGTTATTCTTACGGAGCGCAACAACCTACAATTAACAGTAGATCGTTTTGATGAATGCTGTGCCGAGTATGAAGAAACTTTGAGGCAAAACACAACCCTCCATCAAGACCTACGTGATGCCCACCTGCACATCACCGAGCTGGAAGCTGCCTCCCACGACATATCAGCACAGCAGACTCAGACACTCTTTAAAGAACTAGTCGAAAAAGATTCAGAGTTTGTTACTGCCACAGGAAATAGGTCAACAGCCTCTAGTTTGTATCCTTGTAGCAGTAAAAAGCTCAGAAAATATATAAAGTTAAACAAGTATATTAATAAAACCCAAAAACAGCTAAAGTTGCACAAAAATTGTCACAAAAAGCATAATAAATTAATAAAGGATAAGTCGCATTTATTAGAAGAAATAAAAATATTGTCTACTCAATCTCAAAATAATAAAGTAAAATATGAAACTGACACAATGATACTGGAAACACAAATAGCACGGTTACAAACCTCTCTAAATATATTGAAAAAACAACATAATGAATCTATGCCAAAAACGATTAGTGTGAATACACAGACTTCTATTGACTTATATGAATTGTCTAAAAGCTGTACCTCTGTTAGCAACAGTATTGACAAGGGTTGTCATGCGGGGCCTGTGTCATCACCACAAAAACCATGCTACTTGGGAGACAGTGTCATTAATAAATATAACAATAGTTCTTCAGGTTGTTACAAAAACCTGTCTAAAACCTTCATGTACACAGATGAAATTGGAAATAATATGGGCATATCACTACACTCACTTTTATATGGGCACAAAATCTTTAATTATTGTGTCCATAACGCAAATCTTGTGTCAACAGTGGAAGCAATTTCTAGAAATAAAGAATGCTATGACTGTGACACAAACCTTATTATCCTCTTAGGAAACAGAGGAAACTTGAATAAACAAGATTTAATTAATTGTTTTGAAACATTGAATAAATTAAATGTGAAAAATATAGTTATGTATACCCTACCATATTGTCAGAATTTGCCTAACAATGAAAATTTACTTAGGTATAAGCTCAATATGACAATGTACAATTTGTGTACATACAATAAAAAATTTCACCTCATTGACTTTAGCAAGTGTGCTAATTCTTATTATAGTATTTACAAAGATAGGTTCTACCTATCCAATTATTTTAAACGACAGATAGCTATTTCGCTATCATATTTATTTACAACTTTAGCCAAGAACTTGGCTAGTAGACATGCTCCTATTGAGCATAATAATAATATTGACATACCCTTGGATATAAATCCAAGTAATATTGTTTTAAACATATTATAAAGACAACGGAGAATTCCTCTTGCTTAAAAAAGAAAAATTGTCATAAGGATTGCCACACGTTAGATTCAGTGAATGAAAATTTAGATAATAGCTTTATCAGCCTGGTACACCAGAATATCCAATGTATTAAAGGTAAAGTGCTTGAAATTGAACTTTTTTTAAATAATTTTAATATAGATGTGTTATGTATTACAGAACATTGGCTAAAAAGTTATGAATATGTATTTAGTTTTGGTAACTACCAGGTTGGTAGTTCGTTCAACAGAGTATCATCCATACATGGGGGCTCATTAATTTTAGTAAATAAAAAATTGAAATTTAAGGAACGTACAGACATAGTGAGCCTGTCTGTTGAACGGACGATAGAGCTGGCATCTATTGAATTAGAGCAGTTTGTTATAGTAACGGTGTATAGGCCCCCTTTGTCCAATTTTGAAGTTTTTGAAAAATTAATGGACCAGGTACTGTTCATAATGTCGAATACAAACAAAAAATTAGTAGTATGTGGAGACTTTAACATTAATATCTTAGAATGTAGCTCTTCAAGCATGAAACTGTTAAACCTTTTTAACGCTTATAAATTATCTAATATGTTTATGGAGCCTACGAGAATAACCTCTTCTAGTGCCACTTGTATAGATAATATATTTACGAACGTAAATCCAACTGAGAAAAAGATAATTAGTAGTTTAGATTCGGATCACTGTGGCCAACTCATTCGCTTTCCAATTCCAAAGAAAAATGTAAATAAACGTAGAATAACTTTTGTGCCAGTAACAGCTGACCGTATTGGAAAAATGAGATCAGCCCTAATTTCGAACTGCTATATAGCTGATTCTTCTAATCCAAATGAAATATATAATAACTTTTTTTCCAAATTTAATCAAATATTTAACTCAATATTTAAAAGTAAATCGATCACTCTTACTGACACAATGGCGTTCAGTGAATGGGCCACGGTTGATTTGCATAAAAGTAGGCAAAAGTTGTATGAATTGTATGCTGAGCGTCAGTACAACACTAGTGTAGAGTTCAGGGATTATGTGAGATTATTTTCCAAGGATTTCAAAAAGAAATGTGTTTTTGCTAAATCGCAACACATAAAATGTAAGATAAAAAATAGTACTAATATAATTAAAACAACTTGGAAAATAATTAATGATGAAACAGGAAAAGCAACTCCGCGTTTTGATGAATTTCATTTAGATTTAGAGAATAAAAAAATTTCGTCAGACTTAGAGGTTGCTAATACTTTTGAAGAGTTTTTTACAAAAATTCCTGTCTCAACTACGAAATCACTGAACTCCTCACCTTCCATTGCACTCTCTTGGCTAGCTGATAGCTTGCCCCAATGTCATAGTACTTTTAAATTCAGTCGTGTCGATGCCTCTGATGTTATTAAGTCATTTAATTTAATTAATAACAAAAAAACTAACGATTTGTGGGGTTTGTCAGTTAACCTTGTAAAATCATTAATTGACATCGTTGCACCAGACATGGCGGTAATTTTTAACAATTGTGTAGATTGTGGTGTATTTCCTGACTTAATGAAGTACAGCAAAATAATACCGATGTTTAAGTCAGGCAGTACTTCGAACCCTAGTAACTTTAGGCCAATATCGGTTCTCCCAACCTTTAGTAAAATATTTGAGAAAATAATGTTGAACCAGTTGCTAAAACATTTCAAAAAATATAATTTATTACATAATAAGCAATTTGGCTTTACTCGAGGTCGCTCGACTACCGATGCTGGCGTACAGTTATTACTCAATATCTACGAGGCCTGGGAGGATTCACGTGACGCGCTTGGCGTTTTCTGTGATCTGTCTAAGGCCTTCGATTGTGTTCAGTATGAAACCCTGATCGGGAAATTGCGACACTATGGCCTCGCGGGCACAGCATTAGACCTGATGAGTTCATATTTAACCAATAGAACGCAAAAGGTCTGTGTCAATGGCAAGCTTTCTGCGGGGTCTGTGACAAAAATGGGAGTCCCACAGGGTTCCATACTAGGACCATTTCTTTTCCTCATTTATATCAATGACCTTCCTTACTTTGTTAAGGGTGATCATGAGATTGTTCTGTTTGCTGATGATACTTCGCTGTTGTTTAAGATTAATAGGCGACAAACAAATTATGACGACGTAAACAGCTCTCTCAATAAAGTGGTACAATGGTTTGAAGCTAATAATTTATTGCTCAACGCAAATAAAACAAAATGTATTAAATTTAGTCTGCCTAATGTTAAACAAATGCAAACCATTGTTAAACTTAATAATGAGGAACTAGACCTTGTAGACAGTACCGTTTTCTTAGGCATTACGTTAGATAACAGATTACAGTGGGGGCCCCATATAAGTGGTCTATCGAACAGGCTCAGCTCTGCGGCTTACGCAGTTAAAAGAATTCGTCGTCTGACAGATGTTGATACTGCCAGACTGGTATATTTCAGCTATTTTCACAGCATTATGTCATACGGTATTCTACTTTGGGGTAATGCTGCTGATATAGATGCAATATTTGTGCTGCAGAAAAGGGCCGTTCGTGCGATTTACAATATGGGTCCAAGAGAGTCGCTAAGAAACAAATTCAAGGCAGTTAACATAATGACAGTTCACTGCGTATATATATTAGAAAACTTGTTGTATGTACATAAAAACATTGACTCTTTTAATAAAAAGAGTGAATGTACATCATATAACTTACGAAACCAAAACAAACTTGTTATAAATTCTAGTAGGCTGCATAAGATTAACAACTCATTTAAGGGTAACTGTATACGTTTCTATAATAAACTCCCACAAGACGTTCTAAAGATGTCAATTAATAAATTCAAAGTCTTTGTTAAAAGAAAGTTGATAGAAAAATCGTATTATAAGTTGCAAGATTACCTAGACGATAGAAACGCTTGGGAGTGAACAAATTGCTCTAATTTTAATTAAAATATAGTAAACTAATTTGTTATTGTAATGATGAGGGAAAAAAAAAATACCCGACTGAGTTTGTTGTGGGTTCTTCTCGGATCAGGGCGCGAAGGAACCCTCGTAACTTTAGATTTTAAGCCGATCTTGAGTACCGTCATCAGATGTATATTAGAATCAGAGTGTGGAAAAAAAATATAATTTGACGATTCAAAAGTGCTGTAATATGCCTACTTGAATAAAGATATTTTTGATTTGATTTGATTTGATATACAGAGGCAGTATAACTACCTCTATTTAGCAAATACTGTGGAATGCAATTTGGCATGTTTAATAAAAGTAATGTGTTGTTGTTTGGATAATTATATAATAACAGCTGAAGAATAATTTATGTAGGTGTAAATTAGTTTCGAATTGTTTTACATTTCCATCTAGATTTCATTATTATAATGTAATTCTGATTTTATGCCATTTTCTTTTTCTTTACATCAGCTATATAAAAATAGGTAGCATATCCAAGGAAATTACCTTCTCCCCCCATGGGGAGGCAATCCTTAGAGTTCCTGGTTAAGATCAGAGGGAATTTTTTTTAATTTTCCTTTGTCATCTGCCTTAATATGTGTGTGAAATTCCAAATTGATCAGGCATTTTTAAATATTCAAAAAACTAGTTCAATTATAAACATACACAACATAATAAGATTTAAAATTTTGAAGAATATGTACTAAAATATACATCAAGCTTAATAATATTACAGTTTACTAGGAGTCACACACTGTCACCCTCATAGTTCGAGATCCCTCATTATTACAGGGAAACTTTTGCTTTGTACAAAACATTTATGCTGATCTTCAGAAATATTTGATCAATCGAGCAAATATTTCTGAAGATTGCTATCGATGAAGATCCCTATTCTGTGGGAATAAGAAAAAGCCTGTTCTTATTGAGTGTCTATTTTTTGAAGCCCATGCTTAATGTCAAGACATATCTCAATCGGACATATAACTTCAGAGATATGGTCAGTTCAGTTAGTGATGGATATTTCCTTTATATATACATATATAGACTATTTGGTTGGTGGTGCCAACCACTTATTTCTTGATCCTGCGGAGGTATGATAAAAACTGTTGTTTCTAAGAGAATCTATGTGGCAAAAGAAAGATTTAGTAAAAAGTCAATGTGCTGTATTCCACTTATACATGTGTAGATGTGCTTTTAATCTATTCTTTGCATTAAAAATTTGTATGTACAATAATTAATGGTTCTTACATACTTCACAACAACAGTTGTCTGATTGCAAGATTCCCACATTTGTCTCTTCAGTAATAAAAAGCTGTTAATGTAACCATTTGTGATAGGAACATTAGACATTGACAATAGACACAATGGTTCATTGAAAAGCTGAGGAAATTGTGTTTTTCATGAGAAATAAGCAAAGGTTATGAGTTATAAATGATTCACAGTATACATACAAATATCTACAACACAATGCTACTTATGATTATTGTTTAACAGGCAAAGACTTGACTTTTTGCTCTTTTCTAAAAAAAAAAATTAACTTGTAAATGTTGTAACGGTCTACTTGAATTAAGAATTTTTGGATTTAAATTTCAACAGGTGATACTGCAGGATACAGGAAACATAATTGTAGTTAAATATGCCAAAAAAGTATCAAGACGATTTGTCAAGCAGCAGTTTACCTGTATATATAAAATATGTGATAGAATTTAATTCATCTATTTTTCTTTATCACGATTATGGATAGTTTCATTCATAACCTTAATATGTACAATCTTATCGTGCGTTTACCTTGTTGAATGGTGTGATAAGATTCAACACCTTCCTGTGATAATATTATTACGTCATTACAAAAGGTGGGACTATTGTGGAATTTTATCTTTCCAGGAAGCCAAAGAACTCCTTAACAAAGTAGTGATACATTATTTTTTGTAGTAGTCCTGAAAAAACATGTATACTTTAGACTTCATTCATCAGGTGAGAAGTATTAGTTTGCACTATTTATTTAACCAATTTTTTTCAAACTAGTAGACTGACGCTTTCTGTTAATAAAGTTTTCATAAATATTAATTATTAAATAATCGTATTTGTCAAAAGTTATACAGTGGCACCGATCTGAAGGTTTTACATAAAAGGTTTAAACGTTTCTTTTTATATAATGAATTTAAAAAGTTCGTGTTAGATGACGCAGATATTGACTGGGACAGAAGTAAGTTATAGCAGTATTAAAATTTAAAAAAATGCTTGATGGTCAAATTATTTAGTATAATATTAAATTTCTATATTAAAACTACCTAACTTTCAAACGAATTAGCATAAAAAACGCTGCATACCTTCGTGACGCCCATCACGCGTTTCGTCCGTAAAGTTTTTACCCTTAGCGCCTAAAGAAGTTTCACTTCAATAATTGTTACATTGGTAAACCATTTGTGAATGAGGAATTACGCGGGTTACTCCGGGGGGAACAAGTAGTCTTAGTAGCTTTAGGTGGATGCTACAAACATCTTCACATTGTTGCCTTTCTTATGAGGCTGATTTGGGCTGGATGGTGACGATGTCTATAACGGTTCCAGATAAAAGCAATTTTAGTCTTATATACAATACATAGATTAATAATACGTGTATAATTTCATTAGTCATATAAAATACCATATCGTGGAGGCAACAGTTTTATCATCATTGTAGAAAAGGCGATATGGGGGGCCTCGTGTTTCACTGCCGCAATAGGTATTGTAAAAATATCCATATCAGTTGGTATATCTAATATTTGCAAGAGGAAATGGCAATTGCTGATATCATTGCAATCTTATCAATTAAGTAATGGTCTAGGTTTGAAAATGATATTTATATGTTCGTCATTCACTAAATACGTATATCGATATCTTAGATAAGAGTCTCCATTCATTGTGAGCTTCCGTTTTCGATAAGTTCCATTGATAATAGTTTTATTTTGTTTTTCTTGCACTCCTCTTTTTTCGTTTTAGACAAACACGTAAGAAAATATTGTATATTTCTACACTATTGCAACATTGTCGCAGTAACCCGCAAATCTAAAAAAGGGGTTGAAAAGAACATAAAAACTTTATCTAAAAACAGAAATAATTTTAACTATCATATTTATCAGGTAGATATATCACTTTTCACACTATTTTTATATTTATTTACCAAATAGGTTGGCTGTAGTGGCATTGTCCTAATGATTTGTGTAAATCATATTTGATATAAGAGAACCTGAAAAGTCTATTTGTTAATGCCATGGCGGTGACAGAATAATAGCTACGGATTCTCCAGTTTTGATTTGCATGAGGGTAACCTCCAGCAAGGTCCATTGGTGAACCTGGAGGTATTTTATATGCGAAGAGGTAGATAGCCACAGGGTTTTACTGGGTAAAGATTTAGGCTATTTGAAATTAAAAAAAAAGAAACTTGAAAGAGAAGGTATGACATTTCTATAGGTATGAAATGTTAGTAATATTTAGGATTCAAAATAATTTATCATGTCTATGTATCAATTAATCAATCAATCATTTATTCATTTGCTCAGAAAACATTTGACATGTATGGTGGTACAATTTTTGTGATGTAACAAATGTTCAGCCACTGAGTGGCATGCAAATATATGTCTTATAAATACAAATTAAGTCATTAAAAACAAATATAAAACAAAACAATATATGTTAAACAAAATAATCAAAATTGAATTCTAAATTCAATCACATAATATCTCAATAGTAGGGCATGTAAACGTGTCACTGATATAATTATAAAGACCTCAGCATATTAAACAAATATAGTAATTTAATAACCATCCACAAATAAAATAATAATGATCGCTAACATAATATAATGTAATTTATCAATATGATTTATGTATTATAAATGATTTTAAATGTACATTTATCATAATTATGGACGAGCAAACGTACTTCGTCATTATGCAATTAGTGATCATTCTGGAGTACTTATAGTAATCGGGCGTAATAAAGCAAAATGATAGCGGAAATGCTCAAAATCTCTTGACCGCGCACCGGATAATGCCGTAATTCTGATCCCGTAGAACCATAATTCACTCCCGTTATATTTAACTGGCCGAGTAATATACTCCATCAGTTAAATATAATCTAATATCCAAAACAATGAGAGGTTCATCCGGCCAATTTTTTTATCCTACACTAGCAGTCATACGTGGTTTTATCCGCGTAATTCAGGAGATCTTTTTTGATAAAATTAAATGTAAGCTACCCCTTATAACGTCTCCAAACTATTCAATATTCATAGTTAAGACAGAATAAAGTTTGTCAAGTAAGATTCGTTAGATCGAAACTAATATTATAAACATTGTGTTTTTGTATGTATGTATTGTATTGCATCGTTTTCAAACAAAAACTACTGGAGCGATTTCATAAATTTTTTCACCCTTAGTAAGCTGCATTTTCACTGAGCGACATAACCTATATTACTTTAAAAAAAAATAGGGATCTCTAAGAAAAATGCATAAATGTAACCCAAGGTGTGAAAAAATTGACCTTACAAAATCTGTTATCGCGTGCGGCTAGTGAAATTATTCATGATAGAACAAAACAATGTTTTACAGTATTATAAAACGTATTAATATCACCAAAAAAGTCCACGATACCATAATGTCCAACTACTGAAGTTATGCCACTACTTGTACATTTTCAAAGTTAATAAAAGTGCTGAAAATAATTGAAACATAATATTCATACTTCTGTATTAATCCTTATCTTAATGGGATGTATAGGATCCTAATGTAAAAGAAATATCCGTTTTAATACCTATATAATAATTTTTAAATGGATTAAAGGATCTAATGAGTTTAAAAAATGTCATTCTGAAGAAAGTTGTAGCGACCCTTATAACTGGGCCTGCGACTGGTGAGTTAGCTCATATCCCAAGGATACCCATCGATATACCTATACTGTTTTTATTTTTATCAAGCTCAATATTACTGAAGCTATTTAAAAAATTCTATCATTACCTTCTTGAAATCAAAAATTTTTCAATACCTGTAAATTATTTATAAATTTGCTAATGTCGGACATTCTACCTTAATGCTGTTACTAATATAAAAATGTATTAGTTATCTAATAATTTGAAAGGAAGTAGTTAAAAACAAAAGATCTATCAGCCAGTAAGATATGGTTACGAATTTACTCTGGTACATAATTTCTAAGCATCCACCATGGAAACTGTAGCTATAACTGACGGTAAAACCAATTGGCGCATGATTGTTTCATTGATTAGGCAGAGATTAAATTTCATATTGTGACGATCGGAATGAACAGGATGCAAATTCAACCCAGCTGGAACGTGATATATTAGTTCCCTTCCTGTGTTTAAACGGAATGACAGATGGTGTACATGTAGAAAGTCGGAAACATATGGGTTAATACCGAGAATTTATTTTGAACTAACCGTTGCATATTTTAGGATGCGAAAGCAAGAAGGTCTATTTATTTATTTATCGTGACGAAAAATAGTAAATAAATATGCTAGTTTACACAGGATTTATGGACGATGTAATTTTACGAGATAACGTCAAAATAAAACTTTGTTGAAAGATTGTTGGTGTAATACTCAATGGAGGTTGATCGCGCCTCTCTTTCGCTTGTTCCGCGCTCTCGTTCGCATGCTCGGCTCAGGCGGAACGTGATAATGTGTCATGCTTTTTCGTGCGGTGCAACCGACGAACCACCGATTTATACGATATTATTATGGTCTAAGATCCGGCTGCAGAATTAGTATATTCATCGAGTGTTTGCTAAAAACCAATTTTTTACGCATATTTATCAAAATCAAAATATTCTTTATTCAAGTAGGCTCAAAAAGCTCTTTTGAATCGTCAATAGTCGGTTGGTGACGAATCTACCACCGGTTCGGAAAGTTGATTCCGCTGAGAAGAATCATCCTTTAAACATAGTTTTTTTGTAGGTTACAAAGTGTTTAGCTTTCATGTGCAACTGGAATCATGTCCAAACATCTTTGTCGCTTAAATAATCTTCAACATTATAATATGCCTTTTTTAATAGGACATTTTTAACATGCTTCTTAAAACTATGTGGAGGCAAACCCAGAAGTGATTCAGGTATCTTATTAAATATGCGCATGCTCAACCCGACAAATGACTTCTCAACCTCTTTCACTCAAAAATATGGCATTACAAGTTTGTGTTTATTTCTTGTGTTAAAATTGTGTGTTTCGCTCCTTTTGCTGCATAAATGAATATTATCTTATGACTAGAAGAATGTATATCTACCAGGTTACCTATCAAAATGTCGCCGTTAATATTTTTAATTATATTATTGCTAATTGATTTTTCGGAAAAAATTTCATTCGCTTGTTTTTTTTTTTTAAATATCGTCCACATTCTCGGCAATATACATAAAGACTGAAAAAGCACGGTTGCCGTTGTGCACTTGGCAGCACCTCTTCGCATCCAGGTATAATCAGGTACGATTTTGATACATTTATACGTTCATAACGTATATTTATCTATATTTATTAGAGACATCCAGGTATCTATTGACTCATCGCGCTATCTCTGGAACCGTAGGGCGTAGAGACTTGAAATTTGATAGGAATATTCCTTTTGCCGAGTAGAGGTCAGCTAAGATCGCGATTTTGCGAAATTCCACCCGCAAGGGCGGTTGCGGAGGTGTTAATTAAAATAATTCAAATCTTCACAGTTAATACTATATCTTTTATGGTAGATCAGGAACATTTATTTTTAAAATTTAGGAAATTCAACCCTCAAAGGGCAGTGCAGGTATGTTTCTTGTTTGTAAAACAATTTGCTTAAATTAATGAAAATGCTTCCAAAAATATTCCACGCAGAGTAAGTCGCGGGTTCACCTAGTTATTTATATATCAAATGAAAGCTAATTTTTTCCGTTTATTATGATATACGGTTGCTTAATCAAATCTGGCCGCAAATAGGGGTTGATGGTTGTTAAAAATGGTAAATTTTAAGAGTGAAAGAGAGCTAGCTCGTAACACACAGTGGTCGTGTCGGACTATGAGTGTAAAGGAATAGAGAGTGCACTTTTGCGCTATGTATGCCAATTCGCATTGGAGCAGGGTGGTGGATCTCTGCTCTAAAAACCCTCTCGTCGAGTGAAGAGGCTTTTGTCAGGCAAACGTTAATGGGCTGCTACTTACCTTACCTTATATGAATTAGCCAATTTGATTTTTAGGAGACTTCTACTTAGTTTCCATCGTAACTGCAACGGCATACCGACAAGAAAAAAAATAGTTTTCTGGTATGATGCTGTGAAAATCAGAAGAAGTAAATTACCTCTTAACAGGTTTGCGTGCTTCCCTTTTACCAACAGATGAGATTAGAATCAAGCGCTAAAAAACAGTAGCTATTTAATACGAGATTACCGAATGCATTCATGTAAGTAAAAATACTGCAGTCTTGCCAAGTGACGTCATTAGCCTTTGCTATAGCGGCGTTTCACAAAGTGAAGCCGTAAAAGGCGTCTCTTCAATAGCGCTCTGATTAACTAGCTGCAAGTCTTCAGATAGAGGGACTTACTCATAACGAATGTAGCTGCAACATCCTCGCTTAATCTCTATATAAACATGATTCCCATAATCATACATCAAACGGTTCCATTTATATTACACAAGCAGTGGTGCGAGTACTCGCTTTGCTAGTAGATGTCCTTGATTCGATCCCATCTTCCAATTTTTGGAATCTGGACTTGTGGAAGGATTTGGTGGGGGTTAACCATATCAGCAAAGATTTTTGCTCCGATACAATACTGTATTAGCGCCTTTCCATCTGTAGACAATACTATCATTTAGCATTAGGTGTCACATCAGGTATGATCACAGTCAAGCGCTAACCTGTCAGCAATAAAAATTCAAATTCAAAAATTCTTTATTCAAGTAGGCTATTACAAATATGGGTACAATGGTCCAATATTGTTATTAAATATAATTATGTTCAATGTGCGATTGATGATGATATGAAGAAAGACGTAGAATCTAAAGTTACGAGAGTTCACCGAGAAGAGCCCACAACAAACTTACACAAAAAAGTTTATTTTTAATTTATTCTATTTCGATTAGAGCCATCTCTTTATCCTCTAGGTAGTCCTTCAAATTATAGAACGATTTCTCAATTAATAAAAGATTTCATCTTATTAAGTTTCATCTTTGTAACTTCTTCGGGGACTTTATTTGTAACAATTTTACTTTTATTTCTTAAGTTATATGAGCTGTATTTACTTTTCTTCGTAAAAGAGTCGATATTTAAAGAAATGTATACTAATATAAAACATTTAACCCAATTCGTTCACACATATCCATTACCTTGACAAAATCGTATAAAAAACCACATTTTACTCACAATACAACACACATTTTACAGTAAATTACTCGAAGAAGTGAAGAATGCGAGTTTGGTAAGCATATTTAAATGATACGCTTAGTGAATTAACATTTTTAAATTTTGTATCTCGTTAGTGATTTTTCAGAAATAAATTATTTAAACCTAACCTAAAGATCTTTTAACTGAAACACACAAGCCGATTTTTGTATAGGATTAAAATCTTACATAGATTTGCAATTCATATGAAGTCCTCAACCTATCTTTGTCTACATCTAAATCCGAGCTAATATTTTCAATGCGAAAGTAATTCTGTATGCCTTGTGTTCAATTATAGTTTAATGAAATTCTCTTCTCTAACATGCTTTTTTTTCAAAGGTCTGTGTTTCAAAATTACTAATAGACACTTAAATTATAAAGAATTGGTCGATGATTGAACGTTATTCGGTCAAAATATCGACCTCTGCCAATATCTTGCAAAACAATATAAATTAAAATCGTTGCACACTGTATTTATGTCTTTAGAATGTATTAATTTTATAGGGTTTCCGTCAGAAACAGCAAGTTGGCAATATAACCTCAACAAACAACCGAAAGAGTTGTTATTTTGAAGGCCAATTTCCTGTGAAATTTTTTCAAAAGATAATCAACATCAAATATAATACTCTTATGACACCTTCGCACATGATAAAACTAGGTTTTTTAATTATTTACAAATCATCAGTGAGAATCTGCGGTAAATAAATCAATTTGAGAGAAGTTTTGTTGTCTTGACTGCTTATCACTTTATGTTTTACTACATACGAAAATCTGTTTTAAGGATGAATTTACATGCGTAAATAGCTTCACGCTTCATTCCCATAAGGGTAGACGGAGACCACGTCCTTCCACTTGCCAAGATCCTTGCGTAACTCCTTCGCTTCTTTCGTTCTCATTAAACCTTTCATACAAATTCGCCGGTTTAGAATACACTTGACCTTGCCCTTATTTAAAATAGCCTGTATTTGGTCCAGGAACTTTCGCCTTGGTATTCCCTTTCCAACTTTCTCATTCCCTCTTGACTCGTAAATCCTTTTTGTCATTCTCTTTTCAATCATTCTCTCTACGTGCACAAATCATCTAAGCATATAAATTTATGTAGTAATAATATTTTTTAAAAATACTCGAAAGTTAAACTATCTCAGTTTTGTCATTTCAAATTTTTGACTAATACAAAAGACGTTAACCTAATTCTCCACAATTTATCATAATCTGTAATTTGAACAATAGTATATTAAGGTTTCATTGACTAGTGAATTTTCATTAGTAACGAGTATTTGAACCTCGTGTAAAATGGTTCTTGAGTTATTAAGCTCTGTCAAAGTAAAACAAAAATTCTTTATTCAGGTAGGGTTTTACTGAACAAATCCTCAATTTTTTATACATACTATTTTCGATGTAAAACTGAGAATTAAATGACAACTTAAAGCAAGGGTTACGAGGGTTCCTGAGAAGAATCAGTCTGGTATTTCTATATATTGAGCCATGAAGCAAAAATTTTGTGCACCTATTTACGAGAACGGAAGAGTATAAAATTTCCGAGAAGGAAGGCACCATGTTAATATATTTTTTAATTATTCATAAAAAATACATTAAAGCAATAAATAAATACACATACTTCCATGCATTTAACACTCTTTTGTTTATTGTTGAAATTTGTGTTGAAATATTGAGACTTATTAAACGGTGAATGAGTTTTTTTTACAAAAAGCACCGTTTACACAGAAGTTTTGTATCATTAATTACATTTTTTTTAATTTCTCCGAATGTGTAGACAGAAAATGGCATATTGACAGTGTAGCCTTTGCGAGATCTGTGATTAGTGATTATAGAAGTAGAAGTCTTTGACAGTAGAACCTTAATAATGTTCAAACTTATTTTATGGTCGAATTTCGACCACTAGACGCACCTTTTTTCATTCATCTATTTAGACATCAGACGTTAGAGAATGTGGTGGTATGACGTTAGTGCTTATGTGATCGTTAGATCCCGGATGCTTTGAGTGAACAACGGATGAACCTCTCGATCTGTCTTTTTGCTGTCGCTCACTTTGTATGCGAAGTGTTTAAAGCCGACATGACAGTAACGGCGATGAGAATATTTCCTATTGCACATCAGTATCATATTTTTTTGCGGGAGTAAAATCACTTGTCTATACCAATATCATACAGCTGAAGAGTTTGTTTGGTTGAATTAGCATAGAGTAATAATTTACTTGCAATAAAACCTTGTATATGCAAGGTGTTAGGAGATCGCTTCCGAACGATGACAGGCGATAGTATTAAACACACCTTTGATGGACGAAAAGAAATTGTTGTTGTTTTTTTGCCCTTATCCCACTAGGTGGGGTCGGCACAGCATGTTTCCTTTCGCCATTTCACTCTATCCGCTGTCATTTCTACATTCACACCCTTAATAGACATATCCTCTTTCACACAATTCATCCACACTTTTTTTGGTCGCCCTCTCCCGGCCCTGCCGCTTACCATCATATTTAGAACCCTCTTACATACATGGCTATCTTCCCTTCTCATTACATGTCCATACCAGGCTAACCTTCCACTCCTTAACTTCTCGGTCACTGGTGCTACTTTCACACTTCCTCTAATATACTCATTCTTAATCTTATCCAATTTTGTCACTCCACACATCCATCTCAACATTCGCATCTCCGCTGCATGCAATTTCCTTTCATTCTCCCCTTTGGTGGCCCAGCACTCTGATCCATACAGGATGACAGGTCTTACGATCGTCTTATAAATCTTCCCCTTTAGTTTAAGGGGCATTCTGGCATCGCAAATTGTTCCCGAGACCTGCCTCCACTTCATCCAACCTGCATTTATCCTGCTAGTAACATCTCGGTCAATGCCGCCGTCGTTTTGGAAGATAGAGCCGAGGTAACGGAAATCTGAGCAGACTCGAAGGGAAACACCATCTAAGACAATCGAAGAAAAACTGGATGGATCCCCGAAATCACAGAACAGATGTTCTGTTTTGGTCCTATTGATCTTCAACCCTGCGTTTTCCAGTTTTTCCTGCCATATTTCTAGCCTTCTCTGTACCTCAGCTCCATCCTCTCCAACAAGCACAATGTCATCGGCAAACAGCATGCACCAGGGTGCTTCCTCTTGTATGTTTGATGTCAGTGCATCCATTACCAGGAGGAACAAAAAAGGGCTTAAAGCCGATCCCTGATGCAAACCTACGCCCACATTGAATTTGTTAGTTTCGCCGGCTGCGGAGCGAACGTATGTAGTTGCTCTACCGTACATAGCACGGATAAGACGCAGGTATTTCCCAGGCACTCTTTTCTCTTTCAAAGCCCACCACAAGACTTCACGGGGTACCCTATCATATGCCTTCTCCAGATCAACGAACACCATATGCAAGTTCTTATGTACTCGTTTGTACTTTTCGCAAAGTTGGCGAAGTGAGAATATGGCATCCGTTGTTCCACGTCCTGGCATGAACCCAAACTGATTCTCTGTCACATTCGTCTCTTCTCTCATTCGTCTAGCAACAATCTTCTCCCATACTTTCATGCTGTGTGACATGAGCTTTATTCCTCTATAACTGTTACAGTCCTGTACATCACCCTTGTTTTTGAAAATAGGCACCAGCGAACTGATACACCATTCGTCAGGGATCGCCTCTTCTTGTAACAACTTATTGAAGAACAAAGACAGCCACGTCCATCCATCCACATCCAGAAACTTCCACACTTCTATTGGTATCTCATCTGGTCCAACCGATTTACCGTTTCTCATACTTTGGACAGCCTTTTGTACTTCTTCTATGCCTATCTCTCTAACAACTCCCATATTCAATGGAACATCTTCCAACACTCCACTCCAATTATTCTCTTCATTCATTAGGTTTTCAAAATATCTTTCCCATCTTTTTTTAATTTCTTCGTTATCTGACAATACTTTCCCCTTACTATCTTTTATACAATTAACGTAATTTATATCTTTTCCTCTTTTTTCTCTTGCTTTTGAAATTTTATATATCTTTTGCGTACCTTCTGGACTTTCCAGTGTTTTGTATAAAGATTCTTGAGCATTGGCTCTTGCAATAGCCACAGCTCTTTTAAAAAAAAAACAATTTTTGATCAGTTCCTTGAATCGAAGTTCAGTATAATTTTGTGTTTCATTGTTGGTTTTTTTTAGTATAGTAATGTAGTTTTTATGAGTGTTGTTTAATTTTATTGCACTAAAATGGCGGGGCTTTAATAATGCGTAAATAAACGTTTTAAAATGAGTTTTTTTAATAGGATCGATATATTCCGTCCCATCATCAAAGGTATCATTAGTTATATCATCTGTCTTCTTTTTCGGAAGCGGCCTTCTAACACCTTGTATATAGGGGACAAATGTTCACAACTGATTGGCGTGCAAATATATTATACTAGTTGTGGCCGCGACTTGGTTCGCGTATTTTTGGGTAGCATTTTTAATAGTGTAGGCTAATTATTTGACAAAAATACTTTAATGAGCTAAGATAATAGATATAATAAGGATTGTTATTTTGTACTTTTGAGGGTAACACTCTTACAGACCTTTAATTGTTTTATTTATTTATATCGAATCAAACAACATGTTTTAAATTCCTAGCTCTAAAAATAACGATAAATCATCCATTAGTGCTCTTTTTCACATTTAAAAGCAGCCTATGTCCTTTTTCAGTCTTTAGACTATCTGTGTACTAAATTTCAATTAAATCGGTTCAGCAGTTTTGACGTGAAAGCGCGATACACTGACAGAATTATTTTCGCATTTATAATATTAGTAAAGATTGTGGGCAAATGTCTTATACATTACTAGTACTACATAAATCCTCAAATACACTATAAAACAACAACAACCAATGTCAAATACGCTGTTACATATAAAAATATATCGATGACCTTAAAATATAGAGCTTTTGTAATTTTTAATGATTATATCACCCCAATTTAACATGATGAGTATAAAACATATCCTTAGTACAAAAAATAATATAGTATAAAACTAATTTTTATTATACACAGGCCTTCAATATTTATCTTGTAAGATTGGCTCACTATAAAATATTTTTATAGTAGTCAATTTTGTTCTCTCTCTCTACCCCTGCTTTTTTCTTACGTGACGAAGTTACTCTACTATATACGACGAAATTGTCAAGAGTTAGCTTATATATATTTGTCTAAAAAAATCAATTATACATATATCTTGTAGGGTAACATTAAACTTTAATGAGACAGTGTTAAACCATCTGTGTAGGCTATATGTTGTATGGTTTCTCATTATCAGCGATGAGTTGTAAGAATTTGTTTAGACTAATATGCTTCGAACTTCACCGCTTCAAAATGTTGATAAATGTCAATATTTTGTAACGAAAGATAGACATTCTTTGCAAGGGAATAACAATTTATCTATATTTTAAATTAGCTGTTTTTCGCCGTGTCAGTGGTTCCCGATCCCGTGGGAATATAGCAAATTATTTTATTAAATTCCAAGTCAGTGAGTGAGTGGTCTAGAATCATGTTCCCCGTATTGTCTTAGGGTTTTCCTAGTTCAGTTTTGTATCATTACATTTATCAAGGCATTTTTTATTTCATGGCCTTTTCAATGAAACCGGTTTGGGGGACGTCGATTGGAATGGTTTGAAATTCTTAACGGATATAGCAACAAAAATATTATAGATTGATTAGCTGTTCCCCCCGATGTTACCCAAGTAAATAATCCACATGTATTTCTAAAATAAAAGTAGCTTAATTTAGCCTTCTGCTAGTGAATTCCGTCGAAATCGGCTCCGCCGTTTCAGAGATAATGGAAATAAACATAGAGATAGAAAAGAAGAATTTTTGAAGTAAAACTTCTTTAAGCGCAAGGGGGTAAAATTTTTACAGATAAAACGCGTGATTAGCGTCACTAAGATGTGCAGCGTTGTTTATGCTAATTCGTTTGAAGGCGAGCTAGTTTCAATCTTTACAAATAACATGTGACATTTTAATTTGCCATTCGTCATTTAATAATTTATTATACTATTTTACATAAAATATAAAATAAAAATATGTCATAAATTCTCTTTTCTAAATTTTGAATTGAAAAACAAAATTTAGTTAATAATTTCTAATATTGATAAAAAACACGTGGCATTTTTATTTGGGATTTCAATAAATTATTTGTAATAATTTTCGACACTTAATATTTTAATGACAATTAAATTCCTAATTTTTTTTAATAGAAGTACACAACAGACGTCCTAGTTTTATTTATTTGTATAAATGTGTTTCCTAATAAACTTTTTTTGGTAAATCGCAATAATTATTTTCGCGGTTTACATATTATTATGTATCAGCCTGTTAACATTCCACTACTGGGCACAGGCCTCCTTACTGATAGGAGAGGGTTTTTGGAGCATAGAACCTCTACGTAGCTGCAGTACTGGTTGGGAGGCTACACATATGCCAGAATTTCTCACGGTATTTGGAGATTTCCTTACAATGATTTCCCTACCCGAAAAGCACAATCATGTATTGTAAAGAACAGTCAAGCACGTAAGTTTCTCTGTACGAAAATCCACCCATCTAACTACTGGGCCATCGAGGATTTTTTATTAATTTTAAATAAATACAATTATTTGATGTTAACTAAAGATATTTATATTTATTATACGTATGAAGTTTCTTAATATAGTTACAGTTTGTAGAGTTCTACTAATTTGTTTGTCTATGTCAAGTTTGGAGAGGTAAGTTACATGGCGTTTTGGAGTTTATGTTCCAGGAACTTTCTCTTAGGCGTATGCATGTCTAAGTAGTTCTAAAGTGGGATCGATCTGGTTAGAAATTCGTCACTTTGTCAAGAGTACTTTAAATTGATTGCCATGTCTTTATTATGGTTCAATCTATACTTGTACTAAAAAGCAGAAGA
Organism: Elymnias hypermnestra; assembly: GCA_015832385.1. Lineage (NCBI taxonomy): Eukaryota > Metazoa > Arthropoda > Insecta > Lepidoptera > Nymphalidae > Elymnias > Elymnias hypermnestra. Next base: position 1,011,905 of record JACTOM010000194.1, on the reverse strand, counting down.
GTTTCTTTGCTTGAACTTGTCAATCTTGGGGACTACTGGTCTTATTTAAAAAAAATCCTTGAGTGTTAGATAGCTCATTTATCGAGGTATGCTACAGGCCACATTATCACCCTGAGAACAATAGGAGTGATGCACCAATGACTAATGTGTTAAAATCTGGTTCTTTTTCCTTTTGAGGGATTCCGCACTACGGTTCAAGTTCTAAAAAAAAGTTCGAAGACAGTATATGCCATGCCTATTTTTTTATGTTAACTCACTACAACTGTTTTATGGTAACCAAATTGGTTCTCTTGTCACGTCATTACGCAGAACTAATATCATATAAATCAATACCCTACATCTAGATGCGTTAGAAGTTATGTCCAGTATCCATGATCCGCTCTACCCAGTTATCGTTAGGAACTCTGCACTCGAAATTGTTGACGTGTATACATACCTGGGACATATAGTCTAGCTAGGTTCAATTTCGACAAAAAGGTCAACCGCAGGATCCAACTTGGTCGGGCAGCGTTCGAAAAGCTACGTAAGATCTTTTCCTCCAATATCCCTTAGTGCCAGAGGACTAAAGTCTTCGAACAGTGCGTGTTCCCGGTGATCATCTATGGATCGAAAACATGGTCTCTGACTGTGGGTCTCATTCGAAAGCTCGAAGCCACACGGCGTGCGATGGAGAGGGCTATTCTTGGAAAACTCACCGACATAGCCCTAAGAATCACGAAGCAGAAGTGGCAATGGGCGGGGAAGATAGTCCGACGAACCGATGGACGTTAAGGTTCGAAGGCGCTGGAATGGCGTCCCCGCAGCGGAAGGCGCAATGTAGGCAGACCCCGCACAAGGTGGACCGACGACATAAGGAGGATCATCGGTAGCCGCTGGAGTCAGGCGGCACAAGATCGGGCACAGTAGGCATCATTAGGTGAGACCTATGTCCAGAAGTGGACTTCCATCGGTTGAAGTGAGTGAGTGAGAGAGATGCGTTAATACGCCCGATTTGACTTAAAATCCTACAAGGAGCCATACTCATTAAAAGGCTGAATATAAATTAGTACATCATAGTTTCGGGATTACGAGTAAACGGACCGACAAAATTATTTAAATCGATTTTTGTATGTCGTTCACATGTCCTTAGTTTAAAATATGTAATTTGATATTACAAACAGATCATTTCTATAGATGTTGATTGTAATCTTGTATCACTTATGTTTAATTATATACAAAAAACGATACACAGGATGCAATAACAAAAACTGGTCGAAATTAAAGTTCATTCATCTGTTTATGCCTTGTTTATGTAGTCGTAACTGACAGTCACGCTGGTTATTGGAATTTTTCTAAAAAACAACAATAAATGTAGCTAAAAACATGTAAACAATATTGTTTTTTTCTCTGTTACGTATTAGCAAACTCGACTGTAAACAATAAACATTTCGCTGTACCCCAATGTAATGGAATATTCATATACTCTTAGAATTTTTGTGGTAAAAAAAACAGTTCCTTATAAGATCAGCTACTTGCAGACTTCTGATTGCGTGTATTGTGAACATTTTGAACCCCATTTTTACCCCCCATTTAGGCCTCAAAGCGTTATAAAGAGGCAGGAACAAAGTGTCACTTTCGACTTTATTATAGATGAATCTCTTTTGATTTGGAATGCAAAATTCTATACAATTTTAATGTCCGAGATTCGATATTGTTTCGGATTTTATGATTTCCCGCGAGGTTTATAAAGGAAAAATATCCTTACAACTTCTTGCTACGTATATGCTTAGAATTTTGACTTCCTCGCAAATTTTTGTAATGATCTCGGTTAAAAAATGAATATCCGACATAGTTTGTTATGGCTTCTCAGAACAGTGCCCACTGTCCCCGGTGTTAAGTTGTATATTTAAATATACATTATTTGTTAAAGTTTATTGATTAATGTGTTATCGTACCTCTTAGGTGTAAAACTTACCCCTTACTTTATTAATATTATAAATGCGAAAGTAAATAAGAGGAAAGTTTTTATAGGGGGTATCAAAACAGTTATAATTAATATACACAGACTCATGCTTACACACACTTGCACACACACAGACACACACACGTACACACCAAAGAACACACACAAAACTTGGTTGCGTCATTATTTTTTCATTTCGACGGTTTTGCTGGCGCAGTGGTGTAATTACTCGCCTTGCTAGCAGAGGCCTCTGGTTCGATCCCCGGTAGGGCGAATTTAGAAAATTGTAATTTATAATTTATCTGAGTCTGGTCTGGTGGCAGGCTTCGGCCGTGGATAGTTACCACTTCACCAGCAAAGACGTACCGCCAAAACAAAGATTTGTGTTCCGGTACGATGCTGTGTAGAAACCGTAAGGGCTATATCGCCTCTAACCAGATTAGTGCGCTTCCATCTTAGACTGTACCACCACTTACCATCAGGTGAGATCACAGTCAAGCGCTATACTGTCAGCAATAAAAAAAAATAAGTTAGCTTTACCCTGTTATTTTTTGTTTTTATTTAGGTAAATAGACGTAATCTGTCATGGCTTTATTTCAAGCGAAAAATAAAATGTAAAAATTGTACTCTGATTACAAATAAAGAATAAAATAAAAATAACACTCTTGTCTGTCTGTCGTGCTTTCACGCCATAACTACTGAACCGATTTAAAATAAATTTAGTACACTGATAATCTAGAGCCTGAGAAAGAGCAGAGGCTACGTTTTAATGCTTTTTTGCATGGTTGTAAGGGGTATATCAATATTTTTAGATCTTAAACTTAACCTCAAGGGTGTAAAATTCCTTCCTAAACATTCCTTCCTAAAGTTATAGATGCGAAATTAACTGTCGGTCTCTTGCACTTACTTTGCTAGATCGTTTAGAGCATCAGAAAGGATAATTAGCTCTTTGCAGAGAAACACTGCTGATAGCTAAATCAAAATCAAAATATTCTTTATTAAAATAGGCTTAAAAAGCACTTTTGCATCTTTAGTAGTCTGTCCGTTGGTAATACCTCTACCATAGGTTCGGAAAGTTAATTCTGCTGAGAAGAAACCGACAAGAAACTCAACGGTTACTCCTTTAAACATAGTTCTATTAGATTACAATGTGACAGCTTTCATGTGCAACTGGAATCAAGTCGAAGTATCTTTGTCGCTTAAATAACCCTCAAGATTATAATAAGTCTTTTGTAATAGGACCTTTGTAACATATTTCTTAAAACTATGTGGAGGCAAACCCAGAAGTGATTCGGGTATCTTATTAAGAATGCGTAGGCTCAACCCGACAAATGATTTCAGAACCTTCTTCACTCTAAAATGTGTCCTTACAAGTTTGTTTTTCTTTCTTGTGATTAAATTGTGTTTCTGCTAAATAAGTGAATATTATTACGGATATATATAGAATGTTATTGAATATATATTGCGACGGTACTACTATGAGAATTGATGATTCTTTGAATCTATCTCTTAAGGAAATGCAAGATCCCAATTGATATATGAGTAATTAAAAAAAATCGTCTCAGGCAAACTGTATCTTTAAACGGGATATTAGCTGCATACCATGGTTATGTTGTTTCCGTATTGAGTTATGGTATAGTCATACGGGGATTTTCGTCAGATTAATAAATTATTCATAATACAAAAAAGTGTATACGATGGATACGTACGACCAAACCAAGAAGTCCTGCAGACCACTTATTAAGAAGTACAATCTACTAACTCTGCATTGTTTATATAAATATATCAAGTAGCGGTATTCGTATAAAAGCATATGGCCTGTTTCAATAAATATGAAGACCTTGAAGAATATCATATCTCGGAAAAGAAACGTGGTCAACTTTGTCTACCCAGACATCGATTAGCACAGAGCTTCAAATCATCAAATGCTATGTGCATATAAATATATAACAAGATTATAGTTTCTTTACAAGTAACAGAAAACCAATCCTTCAAAAAAAGACTGGTTGTGCGAAAAAAAATTTTTTGATAATTAAAATATGTACTCGTATGCGTATTATATAATGGAAGCTTTAATAATTAATTTTATAAAAATCTAATTAAACTTTAATTAAATCTGACAAATCTAATCAGACAAAATTAAATATGATATAAATTTTGTAAATTATTATTATTATTCCTTAATATTTGTGTGCTGTATAAACGGTAGAATGTGATGGCACAATTATGTTATTTCGACCTGTCTAACCACCCATGTTCAGCAAATAAACATTTCATTTCATTAGCCTAAATTATTGCAAATGCTACCCAAAAATACTATTCCACGCGGACGAACTCATGGACACGGCATGGCTCATATTTTAACTGTTCCTGTAATGCATAATATGTAGGTATGAAAAAGGAGTACGTATCTCGATTTTGCGAATAACTATCATTGCAAGTCGAATAGCGTATTTTAGCATTCAAGAAATGCATTCAGCGCGCTCGTTCCACGCTGTCAATAAAAGGACATGGCAGGTACTCCATATAATCTAAAGAGAGATCAACAAACTCTTCAAGGTGAACACGGAGCACTAAGTGGGTACCTACGGCGGCGGAATTCCTCGCCACGGTGTTTCTAAGTTTCACAAAAAGATCTGTATTTCCTGTTGGTACATTAAAAGTTATAAATATACTGTCTGGTGTCCTCGACTTCGTATATCTAGCATAAACTGACTGCTTATATAATTTATTGCAAAAGTTGTCTTTGATAAAATCAATGGGCATTTAGTAAAGCTTTTAATCAGACTTGAGTTTATCAGCTGTGCGTTTTCTCAACCAAAGTAAGATAGGAATATATATTTTAAAGAACACATGAAGATTTGTTGTTCATATAATAAAAAACATACATACATAGTTTAAAACTAGCTGTTCTTTAACAACGTCTTGGGCATAGTCGCGTAATTCTGAATGGTGTTTTCTCTCTAAAATAAAAGTAGCCTAAATAAAAGTTACCCATCAGGTATTTGCCTGTGAAAGTTTCGTCATAATAGGTCCAGCCATCTCAGAGAACAAATAGTTCTTTTATGTTCGTTTCGTGAAAAACTGTTTGATATTATAAATAGAAACTAAATTTTATTTATTTGTATGTAACTAACTAATAAAGCCTGGTGATGGAGAATATTAATCAATTATTTTCTGTATCACTTGCTGCGTAAGACAGGAAAATGTGAGTAAAGGTGTAAAGAGAGCCTTATTTTGCCATATTTGGGACTTCTCATGACAATATCTTGGGAATCAGTAGGAAAAATAAAGTCTCAAACATATGTAATAGTTGCTTAAAGGCAAATTGGTGAAGCTCAACCTACAAATATTAGAATAAAAAAACTTTTTATAAAGCTATCCTTCCTAGAATGATATCGATAGAAAATGTCGTTGGATATGCGTAAGATTGAGTGAGACGGGATATCGTAACTCGAAGTATTACATAATTGTTTTATTGATACGTCTGTTAATCTCAAGATATACTCGAAAGCAATAAGGTCACGGACGTCAATATCAGCTGAGATTTATGGCGCTTTAGTAAACATATAGCGCTTTTAACGGTTCTAAAGATAACTCCAGTGGAACAGTCTCTAGCTTCTCGGGTGTTTTATCGAAGTATATATTTATTTATTACCCAATATAAGGCAATTACGTTAGCCTCAAACTTGACCCCTTGTACAGTAAGCTTCGATAAATTGCTGATTCGTGGTGGCATTATTATGTACAGAGGTAATAATTATGAAATTAGAAGTTATATTTACAGAAAGAGGTGGTTTTTATATAAGTTTATTCAAGCCAGAAATAAAAGACGCGAAGACGAAGTGACACCTTTTTTGCCTTACATTGTATTAATTTCTGTGATATAATTATTTTTTTAATTAGTCTTATATATAAGGTACATTTATTGTGGTATGCTATTTATAAATAATCACACACATATCTCGCGTAACGCAATTTTTTGTCTTGCAAGCCATAAGAAGTTTCACTTCTAAAAGGTCATTACTAATCAAACATTGTTATAAAATTTTGTCTGAAATAACAGTCTCATAATAGGGATTTATATCTTATAAATTATTTACTAAATTGGTACAAAATGCGTTGTTTTTTTTTAAATAGCTGTTAATATGCAACTTATATAGATGAATGTAAAAAGTACGTAAGACGTAAATAGTACTGATAAAATAACTACAGGTCAAAAGTTAAAAATAGGTTTTTCTTTCATAAAAATGGAGGAAAACCTAATTAGAAATCACAAACTTATTCTCACTTGATAATGTAGAAGTTTGAATAATTTACATTATGTATAAGTTATTAAGTTACCTGTTATTAAGTTTATAAATATCTAAAATTATTTTCCCGTTTATTTTATCATAAAACATCATCGAAAAATCTTTTTATTGCTGACAGTTTAGCGCATGAATGTGCTCTCACCTGATGGTAAGTGATGATACAGTCCAAGATGGAAGCGCGCTAATCTAGTAAGAGGCGACATACCCCTTACGGTGTCTATACAGCATCGTAGCGGAACACAAATCTCTTTTTTTGGTGGTACGTCTATGCTGGTGGGATGGTTATTAGCCACGGCCTAAGCCTCCCACCAGTCCAGACTCAGATAAATTGGAAAATACAATTTCCTAGATTCGTCGAACCCGGGACCTCTGCCAGCAAGGCGAATACTCGCATCACTGCGCCAGCGAGGCCGTCATACATAGGTTTTTATTAAAGATGCCAATCAAGATTCAAACTTACTATACTTACATCCATTAGGTTATTCCCTAGTAGCGGGCATGGCCACTGTGGCGGCGATCCGTCCTCACCTGGAATAATGGCTTTCCAGGGAGCACGGGACGCTCTCCTACAGATTGGTGCAGGTTCTGACAGGACATGGGTGTTTCGGAAAGTTCATGCACCAAATTGGTCGGGAGGAGTCACCCGCTTGTCATCAGTGTAGCGCAGCTATAGATTCAGCGCATCACACTGTGGCAGATTGTGCGGCCTGGGGACCTCAGCGTCACCTCCTGGTGGCGTTGATCGGCGGCGACCTTTCGTTGGGAAGCCTTGTAGGCGCAATGCTCTTCAGCGAGAGATGGTGGGCGGCAGTGGCCTTCTTTTGCGAAACGGTAGTCTCGNTTAAGTTTATAAATATCTAAAATTATTTTCCCGTTTATTTTATCATAAAACATCATCGAAAAATCTTTTTTATTGCTGACAGTTTAGCGCATGAATGTGCTCTCACCTGATGGTAAGTGATGATACAGTCTAAGATGGAAGCGCGCTAATCTAGTAAGAGGCGACATACCCCTTACGGTTTCTATACAGCATCGTACTGGAACACAAATCTCTTTGTTTGGCGGTACGTCTTTGCTGGTAGGATGGTAATTAGCCACGGCCTAAGCCTCCCACCAGTCCAGACTCAGATAAATTAGAAAATGCAATTTCCTAGATTCGTCGAACCCGGGACCTCTGCCAGCAAGGCGAGTACTCGCATCACTGCTCCAGCGAGGCCGTCATACATAAGTTTTTATTAAAGATCAATCAAGATTCAAACTTACTACACTTACACCCATTAGTTTGTCACGTGAAGATGTTTTGGAAGTATGTATAATTAATTATTCACTCACACTTTACCATAATTACTCACTTATTGATACAGGTATGAAATCAATAACATTGTTTTATTTGCATACTTTCTATTGACGCTTAAGTGGTCTTGTTTAATACAATATTTGCGTATGTGCTGTTATACGTTTCTCACTGTACTCATTTTCATTGACTATTCACACTTTGTTAATCAATCAAATATCAGCTTTATTGGAATTGGCGTATAAATCTTTTTGGCATAGATCCCCTCTGAATGGAAATTCCATCCGACACAAGGTCTTTGTGAAATCCGACTTTATTGCGAGAGCTTTAGGGCTTAATACAATACGTGAAACGATAGCGCTGATACATTCTTATTTTACAGCTCGGTTTCTTGAATGGATTTATTTTCGTTCCCTTTGTGGGTACTTTCGAATGTTCTCTGGACATTTGCCAAGGGATTTTCGTTATTCAACGGTGATACAATTTCACCGTTTATTTATTAACTGTTGCCGTCTCGCTTTACGCAAAAAGGATCTACGGTATATCCTTTTAAATTGTTTTGTATAATTTTCCATAGCTTACTATGTAATTGTTTGGGAAAAGCACAATATGGTGTGAATTTAAAACTAATTGTAATTTGTATAATTTGGCCTGATGGGAGGCTTCGCCTATGTTAACATCATATGCCTTATACGATTCCCGGTTGGTTTGACTCAGAAAATTGTACTTTTTAACCTGAAGTAGTTATTACTAAGTAATTAATTAATAATATATTACTACTATCACTAAAATAGCGGGAAAGACTAAGGGAAAGAATGGGATATAATCAATAGTACATACACAATAAGAATAGAACATACGTGTAGATTAAGACCTAGTTAACATATATAATAAGCTTAGATTTAATAGAATAAGCAGAAATGGAATATAAGTTTAGATATTGATAGATTGTAAATATAAAATAATGATAGATTTTATAGAATAAGTAGATAGTAAGTTCTAAATGTATAAATAGTTTTAGGTAGAATAGTTCAAAAAGATACCGAAGAATAAATATCGGCAGTAAATGATAGATAACCTAAAAAAAACCTATTTACTAGATTTTATATCTATGTATAAGACTTTAACCGCAATGTCTGGTTGTGTTTTTAAGTCTTTTTAGCAAAAAAAGATTTTTATTACTGTCAATTAAAATGAAACCTATCCAAAGTTGGTGCAAATCCAAAAGAATCTTAAAATTCGGTTGAGTAGCTATGGAGTTTGTCGTTCATACGAAAAAAGCTTTTTTGTTTCACCCTATATATATTTAGTCAAGAGAAGGTCAAGCTCAAAAAGAAACGAGGCAACGAGACGATTGAAATAAAAAAAACCAATGACCTAATTTCCTATAATCGTTTGCGCGACTCTAAATTGAGTATCAGTTGAGAAGGACAGACGGATAAAATTGTTGCACAGGAAACGGCAATCGGCCTGATAAATATTAATGCGTGGTCCCTTCGTGATAAATGTGTCCGATTAAACTTTTTATTTCATTATACTAATTTTAACAATAATACCCTAAAATATTTACTATGTAGTAACTATTTATGATGCATACAAACATACATTTCACAGTTAATCAATGTACATATAATGATAATTTTGCATAATCTATTAATATTACGTTGTTCTTGCTCTCCTAGTTTTTATTTAACATTACATATATAGTTAAACTTAATGCAAATTATTATGTAAAAAAAATTAAGTCCTTGTACCATTTATCCTAACTACGTTTCTTATTAATTAAATTTATATAATAATTGTGTATTTCAAAGTATTTGTTTTAACATCAATTATTTTCTTTCAAACCGGTTACCAGTGAAAGCTAAAAAACCGGCTTTCCGGTTATTATAGCCTATAAAATCCTATAGAGCGAAGATGGTCTTACATCTATATACGTAGGTAAGAGCACCAGTAGAGGACCACTTAAGAGCCCATATTTCTTTGGTTTTAATACTCTCCAAAACTATTCGTGGTTGTCATTAAATTTCACTATTCATGGAATAGCTAATCACTCACTCACTTCAATCGGTGGACATCCATCGCTGGAAAAATCTAACCTAATGATGCCCCCTGTGCCTGATCTTGCGCCGCCTAGATCCAGCGGCTACCGGCGACCTTCCTTATATCGTCGGTCCACCTTGTAGGGGTCGACATTCTAGCACCTTCGGGCCCCAACGTCCATCGATTCGTCGGACAATATGCCCCGCCCATTGCCACTTCAGCTTCGTGATTTTTAGGGCTATGTCGGATACTTTGTTTCTTCTACGGATCTCCTCATTTATAATAAGATCGCGTTGAGAAACTCTTAGCATGGCTCTCTCCATCCCACGCTCTGTGACTTTGAGCTTTCGAATGTGGCCCATAGTCAGCGACCATGTTTCCGATCCGTAGGTGATCATTGGCAACACGCATTGTTCGAAGACTTTGGTTTTCAGGCACTGAGAGATATTGGGCTTGATATCTTACGTGGCTTTCGAACGCTGCCCAACCGAGTTGGATCTGGTGTTTGACCTCTTTCTCGAAATTGGACCTACCTAGCCGAAATATATGTTCCAGGTATGTATACTCGTCAACAATTTCGAGTGCTCATTTCTCAACAATGACTGGTTGGAGCGGAACTTGTATATTGAACATAAATTTTGTCTTGTCCATGTTCATTTTTAGGTCCACCGGTATTGAAGCTCTGTTCAGGTCATCGAGCATAGTGTTACGATCTTCTAGAGTCTAGTAACAGCTAGGGAATGGTTAGTAGGTAATATTTATTTAAATAACTAGGTCTTGTAAGTCTTATATTTGGTGTAGGAAAACGAAAGCATCACATTTAATTCGACAGGATGTATAAATATTGTTTGCCCTTGAAGCGACATTCGTACGCAGTACGCACGCTAGCGTGCTCTAATTTATGAATGGTACGCAATTTCATAGACACGACAACGAGGGGCGTGACCAGTGTATTTATAATCATTGGAAGCACTCCATCGATTATTATATAAACATATATAGATGTGTCTCGTCTCGACTTTGCTCATGTCTGCTGTATATAACGAATTATATTTCTATCTATTCAAATAACAAATACATTGTTCAGATTATTCTAGTTTCGTGTATACCTACAGATGTCAACTACACAAAACTATACATACAATTGGTTTACCATCGGATATTTTTTGAAATGAAACATCTTTACGATCGCTTGACTTTAGGAGTAATCCGTGAATGAGTGATGACAGCGTTACGAAAAGTGTGATAGGACAAGGCGAACGGTAAAGAACATAATATGTTTAATATTTGTAGAAGATTAGTAAATATACAGTTGTTCGGTTAAAAGCCCTTTCAGCCTATTAGTTACTTTATTGTAAGAAATTATGTCAATCAAAGTATTTTCCCTCTCTCTCTGTCTCTATTCCTCGCATTATTGCTTTTGATGGGTTTGATTGGATGGTTTCAAAGTCTATAACGGATATTTCTATAACATTTATTGTGTTTTATACATACGTAAAGATAGTTTCATCGTAGCTGATCTTCGCGATGTCACCTTCGTAATTTCTGGAAGAAGGAATGTTGGAAAATCTGTTACAGGTTTGCGTCTATTTGCTAAATTAAAAGTTCTCTTGAGAATTTGGCGGTCTAAAAGAAATTTTGCGTTAGTGCCTTTTAAATAATATCGTTTTGCATCGGTATATCAGTTAGATGGTTTCAAAGTCAATTACGGACATAGGTAGATCATTTATTTCTCTTTTATATGTTGAAAGCTTTTAAAAGGTCGTTCTGACGTTTAGTTTAGAGGTAGTACAGTAATAAATTACTTATCTTTGAAACACTTTTCGTAAACAGTTTTTTAAATTTTATATTTGATTCTTTATACCGTTCTGGAACTGTTGATATATAGATTAATTTTCTCTTCCACTAACGTTTGCGATATTCAATCATTGATGACCTAGAAACCAAGCAATCAATCAAATGCGCCGCCAAGACATTTGTTAATGGAAACGTAACAAAATTTATCACTATAAAATCTCAATCCATTAGTATTTTAAAATGGCCCAATATCTGTTTTATCCAATAAATTGATAATACTAATGATTCATTAAAGTTTATCAATGACTGGCTAAACTCTACGATTCTTGACGGTGGCGAAGTGTGACGTTGTTTTTTTGTGCGGTATATGTCTTTTAATTAAATATATATATTACTGTATTAATCTTATCGAAATTATTATAATATTAGAGTTCGGAATTATGAGTAGCCTGCCAACCCGCAATGGAGCAGCGTGTTGAGTCTATTCCCTAAAAACTCCCTATGAGGATAAGAGAGAGGGATTCTGCCCAGCAGTGGGACGATAATAGGCTGCTACTTACTTTTTTAGTGCCTTATGATAAGTGATGTTTCCACATACCATTGCATCTGAATGTAAATTTTGTACTTCGTGGCACGTCTCTACTGGTCGGGAATTAACTATACACGGCTGAAGCCGCCTCCTACAAGTCCATGCAAAGTAGGAAATACAATTTTCTTGATGTCTCCTGTAGTTTATCGCTTTCCACTTGAGTTTATCCGGAACTGATACCCAATAAAATCTATTCTCTTTATAATAATAGAATAGATAACGATTATTCATTGAAAAATACGTTGCTATCTGAACGATGTAACATAACAATTAATCAATGACACCTTTATCGGAGTTTCGTTCGAGTAGTATCTACTATTTTTCATTCATTGATTAGGTCTTTTTATTAGTCTTAAGACTTGTAACTGAATAATTGATTCGCGATTCTATCCTGTTGACTGTTGCATTATAATAAAATTTGTCTTGTCTCAAAACGAATTCAGCATTTTAATTTTGTAATTGATCTATAAACATAACCAGAGTTTAAACTCTTTATATACTGTATTTAGAAAAGAAAACAAAGTAGCATAGTAAATATCTTTTTAATCGGATTAATTTAAATGCATTTATCAATAAAATATTATGTTTTTAATATAATCACGTTTTATTTTATAAATAACATAAAATTACAGCACATGAAAACAGGAAGAAAGATGTAAAAGTAACAATTAATATATTTTTATCAGAACTTTCCGTTGGTAAGTATTGCAAATATAAACTTGATAAATGTATCAAACTCACAAACGTAAAACAGTAAAATGGTGACAATTGAACCAATCGTCCGTTTCGTCGCTTCAATCATTGGACGTCCACTGCTGTACATAGGTCTCACGAAATGATGCCCACAAGGCCCGATCTTGCGCCGCCTGGCTCCAGCGGCTACCGGCGATCCTCCTTATATCGTCGGTCCACCTTGTGGGTAGTCTTCCTACACTGCGTCGTCTGGTGCGGGGTCGCCATTCCAGCACCTTCCGGCCCCAACGTCCATCGGTTCGTCGGACTATGTGCCCCGCCCATCGCCACGTCAGGCCGCGATTCGTAGGGCTATGTCGGTGACTTTGGTTCTGCTACAGATCTCCTCATTTCTGATTTGATCGCTTAGAGAACCTCCGAGCATAGCCCTGTCCATTGCACGCTGAGTTCATTATTGAGCTCATTATTGAGATATTGGTTTATCGAGTGACTCTTGAGCTGAAGCTCAGAGTAACTCAATGGACCAATTTGGATATTTATTATAGTAATATTCTCAATTAGAGAGGTGTTGCCTTCTATCAAGTAGTAAAAAAGTGCTTTTAGTAAATTGGTAATTACTGCAAATCTAAAAAATTGGTAGATACTGTTTTTATGAGGTAAATGTTAATTGGGACTCAAAAGTCCCGTCAGTAAATAAAAAGTTAAAAATCGAGGTATAGCGGCGTCACCACACTTTAAGAACGTTGTGCTATAAAATATGTGGTGACTAAAATTGAGAAAAGTATGCTTAGATGGTTTGGGCACGTAGAGAGAATGAATGAAAGGAGATTGACAAAAAGGATTTATGAATCAAGAGAGGATGGGAAAGTTGGAAGGGGAAGACTTAGGCGAACGTTCCTGGACCAAATCCAGAACATTAGGGCCAGGTCTAGAGTACTCTAAACGGACGAATCTGTATAAAAGGTTTAACAAGAATGAAAAAAGCGAAGGAGATATGCAAGGATCGTGACAAGTGGAAGGGCATGGTCACTGCCTACCCTTATGGGAATGAGGCGTGATGCTATGTGTGTATGCACATTTAAACGAACGTAGACGCAGTTGCGCGGTTCTACTAGTATCTTATAAATCAGTTATATACAAGCTTATACTCTGCTAATATAGCTCCAACTGTTTCGTAGATTGGACCAAGCGACATTACCTGTGTATGTTGTGTGCTTTACTCGTAACATCAATGATTCAACCGAATGTTAACGACCCGGTGAACTTTCGACAGTTAACACCCGCAAGGTTATTTGTGCGATGCAAACAACAAATTGGCCTGGGGCCATTCGTTGAGCCCATTGAGTGGTGTTAACGACTCCGCTGACTCGGCTGACCGAGCCGAAATTGTTATATAATGTGTATGTATTTGTAAGATTGACATTTTAGTGACTCGTGAAAATCGATATTGGCTTATTCAACTCCTATTATTAGCTAAAACTCTCCATATCCTTACTAATACTATAAATACGAAAGTAACTCTGTATGTCGCTTTTTCGGGCCAAAATTACTAAACCGATAAATGAACTTTGGTAGACAGATAGTTTAGAGCAGTGTTGCCCAATGTGGGACCCACGCCCCACAGCGGGACAATTTGATAGTTAAGGGTGAGCAATTCAAAAATGGAATGTGAAGCTAGAGCATGATCTCAAAAAGGTAGTCTAGAGCCTGAGAAAGGATCATAAGCTCTTTGCAGTGAAAATATATCATTAAACTATCTATCTATCTATCTATCTATATATATATATATATATATATATATATATATATATATATATATATATAGACATGTGTGTGTACTATTCTAAAACATTATTCGCAGGAACAGCAAGTATATACAATGTATTCAATTGCCAATTTTTCCTTTCACTTAGATCTCAACGGAGTTTAAAGTCAGTAGCAGATAGAGTATTTCAAGGTGTTTCAACATCGTAACAAATACAGCGTGGTAAGAATGAGCCACCGTGGAAACTTCTAACAAATACAGATTTTAAAAATAATTTCCTGAAATTACCCTATTAAGACTCGAATCTTGTACCTCTGCAAGCATCGCAATTCTTCTTCACATAATGTCTAATCCTAGACTACTCGGAGGCTTCGGCCGTGATTTTTACCACCCGACAACAACAAAGGTATGCCAAAAATTTGCGTTCCTGTGTAGAATTAATAAAGAGTAAATTTCTTTATACAAAGTAAGCTTCCATCGTAGACTAGATCATCACTTATCATCAGATGAGATCACAGTCAGGCGCAAACATCTCAACAATTAAAAAAAGTAATCATTAACGACTCTGAGTACGGTTCTTAAGTGTGTGTCATCAAACGAACTCAATGTAAAGAACAATGACAGCAATTAAATTCTTAAGTGATTATTTTTAAAGACAGTACAGCGTTGGGTGACGAAATCATAAAATTGCTTTGTTTCTCCCTTTCATTAAATGTATAGGATATCTTGCGTTTACGATACATAAACACGGATATAAAAATGTCAGGGACAATAGTAACGGGATAAAATGCGATATCCAAGACGATAAATGTGAAAGGGCTCTCTCACAGGCAGTTGCACGTGTTTTTCATTCATATTAATTCAATTACGTGACTTTGTCTGTGTAAAATTTACCCTGTGAGCTTAGTACTAATTAGAATTTAAACGTAACTCTTTATTGACTATAGACCTAATCATATTACTACATAAAAATTGATTACAATTTTACAGAAAAAATCAATTACAATGGTATCACATAACAAGAAAAAAATATGCAGCTAAATCATATAAAAAATTGTTAGTACTCCATTTAAATATACATATAATAAATATTTGTAATATTAACTGATACTATCGTCAAATTACTATAATGAGAAATATGTATTGTGAAATCTTAGACTGTGATTGATTTAGTGATAATATTGTGGTAAATCTAATAAATCTGTATGAGTAAACGATTTCAATTGGAATAAATGATAATTTAGAGGAGTAGTAAGTGGCAAAACTGTATCATCTGGGGCTACGTACCACTTAAGCAGTTATCCAACACCAATGACAATTTTATTTCAAGAGCACGAGTTTATACATTTACATTAATTCACATTCACCAGCCTATATACGTCCCACTGTTGGGCATAGGCCTTCTTTCTTAGGCGAGAGGGAATGAGCTATAGTCCCCACGCAATCCTTCATCAAGTGACTTAACATTGCATCGCTAGCCTTTCGATGAAGGAATAACATCTTGAGGAGACCTACATTCATTTACAATGTAATAAAAATAACAATTAAATATCAATAAGGTATTTTTTAAGAAAAATGTTTTTCTCGAGCTTTCTCTTTCCCAAAAGTATCAATCAAAGTTTAAAAATAGGACAATAGAATTTTAAATAGGCAGAATAGCCAAGTCGCATATACTGTCTTGTTCCATGTGCTTCGAGTACCTCTTGGGCCGGGGCTCGTGGCATTTTGCCAGCCCTGCCACCCCATAGTTACGCCACTAGAAGTTGTCCTTACTAATGTTAAAAATGGGAAAGTAACTCTGTTGATCCGTCTGTCGCGCTTTCCAGCCAGAAATACTGAACCAATTTAAATTAAATTTGGTACACAAATAGTTTAGAGCCTTAGAAAGGACATAGGCTACTTTAAACGACGATAAAAAACTTGTCAGGGATAGAAGTTACAAACTTGCTAACACTGCGCTGTACACAACGCCATGTGGAGTGAATCAGAGCAAGCAGCTCATTAAAGTATTTATACGTTTGTCTAAATTATTAAAAATGCTTCCCAAAAACACTATTCTGCACGGACGAAGTAGCTGGCAAAGCTTGCAATAGATAATATAGAAAAATGTCTATGTATACATAAATATTTATAGATAGCCATATCTATGAATAGATATAAACATATCCTTGTTGTAACGTAATGATAAATGTTTATGTAACATACTTATGACATTAATAACGATAGAAAAAAAAATGTCAAGTTTTGACACTCGCTAGATAAGCCGTTCCGTATTTATATTAACAACTGCCAATTAAGGATTTATTTATAAAAGAATAAAACGGAAATTAGATTTGATTAACGTATCAGTAACAACTGCAGTTTTTCAGTTATTTTTTAACAGTTTGAACTTTGATAATGAAGAAAATATTTGTATAAATTATTTTTTTTTATTATTAAAGTAAGTTCGTGAAGTATTTGTGTTAGTTTGTTAATTCCCAAAATAATGATAGCACAGCTGGAGTAGCTTCTACTATATCTATTAACGTCTCTTCATACTTCATTTCTCTTTACTTCACTCACGTAATTCTGAAACTAGCACCAACACTACCTGTCTTCTAAATTCTCTCAGTTGGGAGTTCTTAAAAGAGATCTCTCTTAAGGAATAAGGTGTCCTTTATGTACCAGTTTTTATTTTAAAGGTTAACGTATGTGGTGTATAAATAAATAAAATCTAATTCGAAAAATACGCGGTTAACGTCTTTTTCCTCCTATGCGTGTAAGTACTCTCCTTATTCGCATAAAAAAAGTAAGTAATCCCATCGCTGGGCACAGGCCTCGTTATTCATAGGAGAGGGGATTTAAGAGCAATGACCCACCTTGTTGCTTCACTGCGATTTACACATAGCCAAGAATTGCTCCTGAGGTATGTAGATATCCTCGCGATGTTTTCATTCAATCAAAGGCACAATAAGGGATACTGAAGAACAAGCATATCAGCTTCCGTCTATAAAGTATAGTTTCTAGGTCATGATGGCTTACTCGTGTTTGCAAGTTAAATTTAAAAAAAATTGCTGCAAAAATTGTACACTGTGATTGTTTTAGGAAAATGGTATTACCAAATAACCACTTCAGTTTACCTGTTTTGCACCATTCGAAACATGTCACTAATTGCATCATGTCTTATTTACAAATCTCTTGACGTTAACCTTGGTTAAATTTATGACTAACTTTTATTAATTCTATTTGTGTTTATTTATCTATAATTTTTCTACTATTGCTTCTGTACACAGAAATGGTAAATTGGTTAAGGTGGTATTTAAGTATGTATGGTTTAATGTTAACAATTGTTTTTTTCTCATTTAATTTTTTAATTTTTTTACTAGCACCATAAATGGAGTTTATATTAATGTCAACTGCCTCATTAGTCTAGTGGTGAGCATGTTCGACTACAGACATGAGGTCCCTGGGTTCGAATTCCGGGTCGGGCCAATTCAAAATCATTATTGATTTTTCTCAATATATGGTCGAAGTTCGGAAATTGCCGGTGTGATCCAGTACCGTGCCTCGGAGAGCACATTAAGCCGTCGGTTATGCGCCTGATCTTTCTCCAGTCGTGTCGGATTCCCGTCACATCGGACTATGAGAGTGAAGGAATAGAGAGTGCACTTGTGTAGTATGCCTGCCAATCCGCAATGGAGCAGCGTGGTGGGTCTACGCTCTAAAAACCGCTCTCGGAGTTAGGAGGCCTGTGCCCAGCAGAGGGACGTTAATGGGCTGCTTCTTACTACTTATTAATGTCAAAGGTATCCCCACGGCGATATATAATAGAAGAAGTGCGGTCAAAATAGGAAATTGTTTTAAATTTGTTTTTTTATTAAGTAATCACATTGAATTTAAAATTATTTGTGTAGACTGTAGCGTATGTGAACCTCTGGAAATAGCATAGAAATATAAAATATATGCACAGATTCTGTTTATAGTTGTTTAATTTAATACAAATTGTGACAATAACGAAAATGTATGAAATTCATAACTCACTTTTTTTTCGGCTCATACGTTTATGTGGTGTAGTCGCCTCATTGGCCTAGTATAGCTGCCTTATTTGTCTAGTAGTGTTCGACTACAGACATGAGGTTTTGGGTTCGAGACCCGGGTCGGTCAAATTCAAAAATCAATATTGAGTTTTCTATTTAGATTAACTCAATATTTGCCCGAAGTTGAGAAGTTGGCGGTGTAATCCACCCTCGTGTCTCGGAGAGCACGTTGAGCCGTTGGTCCTGCGCTAGGTTGTGTCGAATTCTCGTCATATTGGACTAGGAGAGTGAAGGAATAGAGAGTGCGTTTGTTAACTGTGCATGCCAACGTGCGGTGGGTCTCTGCTCTAAGAATCCCTCACAATGGGCTGCTACTTACCTTTACATATTAGGACAATAAATGTAATTCATATAAGATCCGCAAGGGTCGACGGTATCCACTATCAAAGTGGGCCCCAGTCCGAAATAGAACAGAAAAAGCCAGGTCAACATTTGAAATTAAAGAAATAGTATTGAATTTGGTCCGGACCCCGGACACTGCAACGTGTTTGTGTGTCTGGAAATTAAGAAAGCGTTTGTTGTTGTTTAATAAAAATTGTAACAATCACGAAAACCGTTTATAACTAACAATTTAGACTGTTGCTGTGCAGAAACCATCATAAGAAAACAGTGTCAGACGGATATGTTTGTATTGAATCTCTATTCAATCTACAATTTCTTGTTTGGTGTGGCATAAATCAAGTCGTTCAAATAAGGCGTCTGTGTCTACAAATACAGCAACGATAGCATAATTTATCTAGTCGCCTCTTAATTAGCGCGTTTATAAATATGGCGGGCTCGCGTTACAACTTCTCCATGTAAATGACGGTAGATTCAAAAGTTTTTTGTTACGTTCGCCGTAGAGTCAATTAAACTTGCTCTTCTCGTCTTGGCAGTTGAATATATTGATTAACCGGTCTTAATTATTATCTATACTATTATATAATGTAACTAGCGAGCCGCCATGGCTTCTCACGGGTAGGAGAGTATATTATACTTATGTGTTTATTAATTAAAACGGCACACAAAAAAAAGGAAATTGTCTGTACACCGGGCGCCACCTATCTACGGGCATGTTTTTCGATCCGCTAAATACGAATTTTAAGTCAGTTTGAGTCGTCCAGCCCTCAATTTCGAGTTAATTGCGAAAAACTGCTACCGCCCCTTCACATCAAACTAGGTCTTCATCAAAGTGTGAAGTGGTAGCAGTTTTTTGCAATTGACTCGAAACTGAGGACTGGATGGCCTAAACTGACTTCAAATTCGTATTCAGCAGGTACAGGCATTTTTTTTGTGTGCCAGTGTTACTGACAATGCCCCTGTAGCAGTGGAAAGCCTACTAAGTCGTACTTATTTTCTTAGATTGAGATTTTTAAATTAGGTATATCTTTTGAATGGAATGTCCGATTTTAATCATTTAAAAATTATTTTACAGGTATTGAAACGGTCTTTAATAAGATATTTAATAGGATAAGGATCAATACAGAGGTATGAATAATATGTCTTGATTGTCGGCACTTTTATTAACTTTTAAAATGTAAAAAAATATTTAAAGTGGCATAACTACAGTAGTTGGATATTTGGTGTTGCGGACATTTTTATAGATATTAATACGGTTTATAATATTTTAGAAGATTTTTTTGTTGTATCATCAATAGTTTGCGCATTGAATAGTGGACCATTTTTTCACACATTGGGTTACATTAATGCATGTAGAAAGTAATGTGGCCCATGTCGCTCATTGAAAATGTAGCTTTCTAATGGTGAAAATTTTTTGGAAATTGGGCAAGTAGTTTTTGTGTGAATAGGTTGCAAACATACATAAATAAATACATGCAAAGAAACCAATGTTGCCTCTTTATAATATTAGTTGCGATAAACTAAAATATATTTAATTTTATGATATTTTGTTGCCCCAATATTTCTTTTACTCAGCTTCTAATCATACAAAGTTTGTCTGGAATACATTGCTTGCAGCATTAAGACCGCGTATATCTTAGTCATGTATGTCTTTTTATATGGTGGAAAGGTCTCTCTCTGTCCTTAAATATTTAATTGTCAAATAGCTGATGTTAAAAACAATAAGACTACTTTAAGTTTTCAGGGAAACAGGAAAAATCAGGCGTATAAATAATGTCGTACTTAAACTCCGACAAAATACAAAAAAATATTTTTACCTATGTTCTTTATAGAGCTTCGCGGGAGCAGTAGTGTGAGTCACTTCACTAGAAATGGTCCCGGTTTCGATTCTAGCCAGAACAAGCTTAGAAATTTACGTTTATTAATTTTTCTGAGTCTTACAATCCTACCAGCAAAGAGGTGACACCGAGTAACAAAACTATGAGTAATTATTTAGCATCAAGTGAGATTATAGTCAAGCGCTAACCTGTTAACAATAAAAAAATAGTTACAGATTTTAAAACGATGTGCCCCAAATTAGGAACTTTAGCAAGGCAATGAGATTTTAAGCTTTCGCAGTTGATTTCAAATGTACTTCATTGACACTAAATGCGAAAAAGACGAATAAGTCTATCTTGGAGCAGCTCCGTATTGACACCGGACTCTCGATCAAATGCTTCCAAAATATTCTTGGCTCCTTTAGTCACATTGCCCGACGCCAGCCCAACAACTTAGACAAGTTAATAGTCACTGGCAAGGTAGAGGGCAAAATACTACGCTGCCGATCACCTAGCCGCCAGTCCGACCAAGTAAAGGCATTTACAGGTCTTCCATTTGCTGCGGCCATAAGGAAAGCCGAGGAACGAACAGGGTGTAAAAAAGCACTGTTGAATAAACTGACGCAGGCACCAAAATACGGACACGACCTTCAAACTTGAAGAATACGACCGGGAAGAAGACACTAAATAAGGCTGCCCCATAATTCCGCGTGATAGGTGTGACGCGTTGACGCGTGAGATATAACGAGGGCCAGTGATTATAATGTTTCTCGCTTACAAAGTGTGCAACATGTTCATTATTGCACGTGTTAATTAATAGACTTGTTCAAAGTAGATCGCGTGCAAAGCTTATTATCTAGTGAACCGTTTGCATGATTGCGGCTCATTACTTGATCTGACATGAAAGCTGGGTAGGTTCTTATATTATATTATTTATAGGCTTGTTAATGAATCTTTTGGAATTCAATATAAAGCCAGTGCCCAATACAAAAAAAAAACATTACTACACCATTAGCATGAATTTTTTAAAGCAATAATAGGAAATAAAAAGAAACTATTAAAGCACTTAACATGAGGTTTCGATTGATAGCGCTGCATAATTTATCTCAAAATATTTTTTTCTAAACTAATATTATAAAGAGGAAACATTTGTGTTTTTGTATGTATATAAGTAGGTATTTGTGTAACGTTTTCACAAAATCGATTGAAAGAAAGCTGTATTATCGCTGAGCGACATACTACTTCAAAAAATACGGATTAAAAATCTGTTATCGCGTGCGCTGCGGATACTATTTATGATATAACAAAAAAAAATGTACAATATTATAAAACGTATTAATTATTAATGCCTATAAAAAAGCCCGCGATACATCCAACTACTGTAGTTATGCCAATATGACTACTTCTTTTGCATTTTAAAAGTTAATAAAAGTGCCGATTATAACCAAACCATATTATTCATACCTCTGTATTAATCCTTATCCTATCAATTTATTTTTTGATATTTTATTAAAGACCGTTTCAATACCTGTAAAATACTTTTCAAATTATTAAAATCGGACATTCCATTCAAAATATATAACGAATTAAAAATGTCAATCTAAGAAAATAAGTCCGACTTAGTAGACTTTCCATTGCCACCAGATCGATATCTACGTGGGTGACATCGCGAGACATTCCTAGTCATAAATATTTACGTAAAAAAAGAAAAGGCAAAATAATTGTCGTCCTACACATTCAAACAAAAGGTGATGTTACCTGTCTCTGAAAAATGAAGAAGGCTTTTGACGGCGCAGAGGTGCGAGTACTCCTCTTGCTAGCAGAGGCTGGCGGGTTCGATCCCCGGTAGGGCGAACTTAGAAAATTCTATTTTCTAGTTTGTGTGAGTCTGGTCTGGTGGGAGGCATCGGCCGTAGCTAGTTACCACCCTACCATCAAAGACGTATCGCCAAAACAAAAAAAAATGTGTTCCGGTACGATATTGTGTAGAAACCTTAAGGGGTATATCGCCTCTTACCCAGATTAGCACGCTTCCATCTTAGACTGTATCATCACCTACCATCAGGTGAGATCATAGTCAAGCACTAATAAAGCATAAACAGCAATAAAAAAAAACCTCTTATAAATTTACATTAGAAATGAAGTCATGTACCGTGACACCATGACGTCCACCGTGGAGGTGTTCGTCCGGAAGTTGGTGAGAAGTACGTTCCGCCACGCGGACAACTCCCTACATACACACCTCCACGGCATTGCCAGCTAGCATCCAAGAGCAGCAAACACTGGGCGTCTCCTGCCTCGTGTGCTCCTGCTGTCACCGCCTCATGACGAAGTAGCGATACCCAAATTGGATAACAAACTGAATTGACCTGGATGGACCCGCTAGTGTAGCCGACGGAAACCAACTCGTATCATTGCGGGCAAAATAGATTACCAGGCATCAAATTGATGTCTGAGGAAGATGCCCGGGTAAGGAGGCAGTGCCTCGAGATCCGAATTCCTCAACTGTAGTTGAGAAAAACCCAGGATGATTTTATATATTTTTAGGATGGTCTTAAAGATTTGTTGTCAGACCAGTGAAAGCGTTATGGTCTAAATTATCAAAATTTTATACTTTAAAGACAAATTTTGTGTTGACCCGTGTAATTTTTCTTTGGAAGACTATCTCACAATAATAGGATCTTATACCTGACTCTTTATAGTTTATACGGAGGGGCCGTCGATGTATTGGGAATGGATAAACTTATAGTAGGAATTGAACAAGGAAGTGAGATTGTTTCATACGTATTGATTGACGTCAATTACGTAGGTGTGGATACAGTCACGACACCTTGCGTCTTGATTGCACGATCAAATTCTTATTTCGCAGAACTACCTGAATTCGAAATTAAATAACATTTTTTGTGACCCTCAAAGGAAATTCTATATCCGGTTGTAGCCTGTAAGTAAAAAATTGTTTTCATTTTTAATAGATACCTGTCAACACTAACGTTAATGTAAAAAATATATTTATTTTACACTTTTTACACAAATTTATATTATGCATACAGAAAATACAAAAAATTAATCTAGGAGACTATATAAATTTGCATAAACGGCGGCCTTATGGCTAGGGTAGCGATTTCTTCCAGGCAACCGTTGATTAAAAAAGGAAATCTTATTTAATTATTGAGGGTAGGCGATGTACTTACGTAAACTTACATATGAATAATTACACACGAGTACTTAAAAGGTATACACAACATAATGGGAGTATGATAAATATTAAAAGCATATACTGATAAATATTTAAATATAAAATGCTTAAAAATAGTACATAAAATATAAGTCGTCTATGTAGCTTTCAAGAAATGTTTTTTACAGTTTTTTTTACTGATTTCGACTGTCGGTTAAGGGTCCATTCACACAGACCGGTACGGACAGAAGAGCAGATTTTAACCGCAGTTAAAATAGAGTGTTGGGTAGTCGAAATAAGGTTTATTTTTATATTTCACCCTTTTTGTTCAGGCATTCTCAATAACAGAAGAGATGAAATGTAAAAATAAACCTTATTTCAACTACCCACTCCATTTTAATTGCGGACAAAATCTGCTCTTCTGTCCGAGCCGGTCTGTGTGAACGGCCACAAAGTAGCGGGAGCGAATTCCATAATCTGGCAGCCAGAACATGAAAGGATTGCTCATATAATTTAGTATTGCATTTCGGAGTTTTTAAAATGAGATATACAGACCTTAATAAAAAAAACGTTTTCATTTGTCCACTCAAATCTACTGATATAATAATATTACTTCATTATATCAGTTTCATAAATAATGGAATTTGCAAATAATAGTAGGTACATGGCTATCTACTGAAAGCTCATGTTTCAAGCTTTCTTTCTTCGAAATGAATGCAAAAAGTTCGCGCTAGGATTAGGAATTGCTTTTTTTCATCTTACATGTTTCTATTATATATAATACACATAATTCTTTAACAGCCTCGTTGGTTAATACTGTAAATACTCGCTTCGAGAGCATTGAAAAGTATGAGTGGATTAAAACAGAGTGACAGAGTAAGAAAAAGTCTGATAAGAGAACGTTGTGGTTTTATACCACAACGTTCTCTTATCAGAAGATGTAGTGACGAAAATTGAGAAAGGTATGCTTAGATGGTTTGGGGACGTAGAGAGAATGAATGAAAGGAGACTGACAAAAAGGATTTATGAGTCAAGACTGCGAAAGTTGGAAGGGCAAGACCAAGGCGAACGTTCTTGGACCAAATCTAGGACATTTTAAATAAGGGCCAGGTCAAGAGTACTCTAAACCGACAAACTTGTATGAAAGGTTTAATGAGAATGAAAGAAGCGAAGGAGATATGCAAGGATCGTGGCAAGTGGAAGGACGTTGTCACTGCCTACCCCTATGAGGCCTGATGCTATGTAGGTGTGTATGTAAATAATAAACTACATTCAGTCTTCTGTTTCATATTAAAAACATCTTATTGTTCTTCAACTACATCACCCTTAAAGGGCATTGGAAATAGAAAATACAATGGATAGATTTGAAATAAATGTATCACATCGAAATGATAATTAAATGAATACATTTATTTTGTTATTTGTACATATATGTTTCGGTAATAGGAGATAATAATGCGAGAAATAATCAGTAATTCTATTTTTTATTTACTCAAATATCAAGACCGATGTTTTTTATATAAATTGGCAGTATTGTCCAGTTTCTCTATGATAAAATAAGAATAGACTAACTGGGTTAATGGGAGGGTAGAAAACGAAATTGACAGTATATCAAATTTCGTTGGGACCTTGAAAAAAATCACCTGTTGTTCATTTGTTACGTTTAACTCTCATGTGCATGTAGGTGGTCTGCAAATGAGTGTAGTGAACGGGACGCGTTTCCCGTCACAAAAGCAAAAAGGCGTACTATTAGAGCGACCATGAATTTCAACGTGCTAACCGAAAAAAAATGGTCGTAAGAACAGAAAACAGTTTTCATAAAAAAGAGGTGAAAATGCGTGCGTACAAAGTGCACATGTCAGAAATTAAACTTCTTTGATAAAATAATGTTTAAGTCTTGTTTATATTTATACAAATCTAAAACTTTATATTTCCGAGACATATGTTGTTTCTTTAGTCCATAACCTATCTTATTTTACTAGCTCTCTTTCTATGCGTCGTTTCCACAATGCTGGGGGACGTGACTTCTCATGATAGTTTGGTTTTTCTTGCAATGCTACGCCATCTATTTTTATTTTACGCGATATGAACTGTATCTGAGATCTGGGTTTTAAGAGTGCTGCAGACTTGATCAGTTCAGTGCATATTTCTCCCTTTAGGTATTCCTTCAATTTACCTAGTGATAAAAAGTTTTGTAAGTCTTCATAGGGTTTGCAGGCTCTTAGAACTAGCCTCTGGGTCGGCGGACTGCGGGGGCCGTCGTCCCGCTTAGTGAGGCCCGTAGATTGTCGGGCGGCGCGCCCGCGCGCTGCCCCACAGGTAGATCTGTAGTGGCAACACTACATTTATTTATATTTATACACTTACTTACATCTCATTTTTATATACGTAGCAGTGCGTAAACGTATTTAGAAAGATTAGAATAATATATCAATTGTTAATATAGCTAAAGTTATAAAGTAAATACATTTTTTGTTAATTATAAAGTATTATATGTAAGTTATTACAAAAGAGTGGTCTCTGATATCCGCGGATTTAATTTAATTTAATTTCAACATATAATTATTAACGATAAGGTCTAATATATATAAAAACACCCTTTTTAATTTTTTTTTTATATTGTATGTCTATTCTATTTTTGTTCGGTTTTATTCTATTTTTGTTTTGTTTTTGTGATAGTAGTTAAGATTGGATATTAGATTATATTGTGTTGGATAGTAGTTAATATTTTATATTAAGGCTTTGTATGAATATTATAAAAAATTTGTAACGAGTATGATAGTTTGTCCGGGACGGGTTGATGAGGCTGCAGCTGAAAATCGGCGCCATGTGTCATATTTGTGGCACACGGCACAAGCCGAGCTATTTTGCCTTTTCGGGGCTATGTGGGGTTTGCACGGCCATTAAACAAAGTTGTGCAATTTTTATTTTTCTTGTTTATTGTTTTAAGTGTATTTAACTCACAGTGCTCTGAATAATGCTTCCTTTCTTTCTTTAAACGCCGCTACCATCTCAAGTGGTCGTAAGGGATTGCGTCCTCTCAGACCTTGTCCCAGGTAGTTAAAGCAACCACGTCTCGAAATCACGCTCTAGTTATATTTTTTATCTCGATAAATACGCGTTGCTAGTCCTCCTCCTCTCCTTACAACCAGCTTAACGTAACCATCATCCAATCCCTTTCAGTACAATCCTTCTGACTCAAAAAATAAAAGTGAAAGTGTTTTATTGGTGTAGTCTTATTCACATTACCCACACATCGCACATCGCGTCACTGGTGATCCTACATCACCTCACTAGCGACTACCACGTCGCTTCACTAGTGACCTACATCGCTTTAGCTCGATCCTTAGAATCAAGGTAGGTAGGTGCCCCTCACGGGGAGTCACGGCGGCGTGCTCAGTTTTACTGTAGAGCTAACCTGTCACGTTGCCCCTTGTGACAGTGCGTAGGACGGCGGGTCGTTTTTAGCCGGTAGGAGTCCGACATAACCGGTGACGTACCCGCCGCGTCCAGGTTTCCTATGATCAATTTTTTTCCCATCTCGACAAAAAAAAGGGTTTTGTAGGCTATGTGGCCAAAACAACTCAAGAGTTCTTTGTAGGCACATGAATGAAAATCCTGGTAGTTAAATGTTATGCGTAGCATTTTTCTCCAACACGTCATCTCAAATTTTACTAACTTCTCGAAATTGAAATCGGTCGGCCGTTTAGAAATAGTTCAGTTACACACACGTTTAGAATTCTTCTGTGTAAATAAAGGTGGCCTCTGTGAACTAGCTTGGTTATATCAAGCGATTCAATGAAATGTCCATTTTATATATTGGTTAATGGTAACCCTAACACAGACCGGTAATGGTTCGAGCGTCATCTGTTCAACGGCCATGTGAGCGCATCACTGACAGTTTCCGTTGCAACCAGATTTATGATTTCAAAATTATCTGGACATTAAGGGTTAGAGCGAAGTCATGCCTCAATCATTACTTGTTTAACCTTTGAACAAATGAAATAACATGGCATCCCTTACACAATTTGCTCGCCAAAAAGGTATAGTTCTAGATGTATACCTGTCACTTTAATTATGTGTTCATGGTATTTTAGTAATTTTTTTATTACAAGTTTGTTTTTATTGTATATAAAAATTTGCTGTCACCCACATTATTACCAGGACGAGTAAGCCCAATTACGTCTTTAGTCTGATTACAGCTGACATCTATCATTGTTAAATAATTGGTCTTGTAATATATCCATAATTGCATTTAACATGATTGTGAAATGTGGTTAATACAGCGCAGATTGTTCAATCACATTTATTTACTGGATTTATCTTTTGCAAGATTAGTGACATAATCCAAAAAAGCACATTTATAGAAGAGTTTGAAAATTAAATTAGCTATATGTAATAAACTGTTCTACAGATACTTGCAAGTGGTTAAATAAATGTTTGGATTGTACGAGGATTCAAAGTTTCAATTAAAATTTTAACATATTTCTATTAAGTGGTTCAAAACACTGATATTATATTTAATTAACTAAGTAAACCACTAAAAACCATATTTCATATTGATTATCGTTTTCCAGCTAAAGAACATTTTAAAAAACCAATGTGCTATCCCTCAACCAATTTTATAAATTTAAAACATTTTTTATTAGAAAACGAAATCGCATTTAAACTCATGAAATAAATTACAGTTACATAGATCTAGAACGTAATACTATCGACAAAAAACTACAATTTGAGGGAGCATTATTGTATAATAGGTTTTTTTATTTTATAAAAATTTCAAAATGCCCTCCAACACGGGTCGGAGACTGCATAATAGTTATATACTGTATAATAGTTTACCAGACTATATAATTTGTGAAAAATCTCTTGTAACTTAGAAATTCGTTACTAAAACATTGTATAACCTTATAAATTTCTTTATTGAGCTCTCATTGTTTAATGAATATATTGTAGATATTTTAAACTTTTATCAAATGCATCACACCTCTTAAGTATGTAATATTAGTTTTCTTATGTTATTTCTTTTTAGAATAAAGATCTTTAAACCTAACGTAATGCCTTAAACACCTCAATACGTATATGTCTCCGTCATTTGCTTAGTACGTCTTATACCAATTCATTTCCATTATCAATACATCAATGATAGATTACGCCGTATAGATGTGTTCCATATTATTTCAGTCCTAACAGTATATTGTCTTTGAAGATATCACGATATGACCCAAATAAATATTAATAAAATATTATCGCCAATATAAACGACTTTAACAGCTAATATATTATAGGGTTCATAAAGTTAGATCTCGTTTTAACGTCTCCGCGTACGGTCGCTTTTATTATCGGATTATGTCGAAGTAAAACGTTTCACACGTATAGCTTATTGCTGTATTGAAGGTGCTTTCAACAGACCTGACCTGAGTAAAAAAATTGGCACAACAGAATAATGTACTTAAGGCTTAATTAATTTGTTTTCCAAAAGATTTCGCCTATTAAACTGTCACTATAATGTTGTTTGGTCATATACTCGAAATACGGAACACAAACTATGTGTATGCCAGAGAGGTATGGAAAGGAGTATGCCGAATATACCAATGTAACCGATGTCCGAATAAAAACAAGAGCACTGAAATGGAGATGGATGGGTCACATGATGCGAACGCGGATCGATAAATGTACCAAGGTATCGCAATGGTATCCAAGAACCGGGAAAAGACGCAGAGGCAGACTAATAAAGAGATGGGAGGACGATCTGTCTAAAGGTTGGCGAAGATTGGCAACAGAGCGAAATAAATAGAGAGATCTAGAGGAGGCCTATGTCCATGAAAGCCTGAGTCGATGCTGAAAAAAAAGAAACATTATATTATGCTAATAAATATATAGATAGGTTAGATTAAAATCATATATATAGGTTAAAGTAATTTTAAGTTTATATCGGTCAGAGAATAAAGGCTATTTTTATTTTATTTATTTAATGTATAATGTTGTTTCTCTTCTTGAAGCGAAACTTCTAAGGGAAGGTATTTATGTGTGTTGTATAATTGTATGTTGCGTCGTCACTTATTCACACTTTAGGACAAATTACTACTTAATATAAGATGAATTTATAATAAATTCTACTATGAAAATTAATTTATTTATAAGCTAAAGTTTCACTTCCTCCATTTGTATATGTAATTAACAATTATTTCAGTTTTTTAATTAACAATTATACTATATACAGTATATTATTTCAATAAATGACATCAGCATAAAACGGGCGAGTGAAGAGAGGTATCTGGGAATATTAATGGATGAACAATCGCGTTTCGAAAAACATGTTGCAACAGTAATGAGATATTGTTTTTATAGATTGAAAATTCTATATCGACTGACATTGGTGTAAAGTTCTGCGAATCTCTTGTTCTCTCAAAATTGAACTACTGCGACATTGTTATGCTCGTACCAAAAATATCATTCAGAAAGTCCAGAATGCCTGTGCAATATATTGCTTTAACATTCCACCGCGTTCTCACATTACTCCATTTTTAAATAGAAACAGATGTTTGAAGATGGACTATCGACGACAACTTCATGTGGCGACATTATTATATTTGTATAGCAGATTACATTGGGCTCATCAGGATATAGCCTATGCAATAAGACGTCATGCTTATATTCTGAACGTTCCCAAGCATGGCTCAGCTTCATTTCGTAGCAGCTT
Source organism: Elymnias hypermnestra (assembly GCA_015832385.1). NCBI lineage: Eukaryota > Metazoa > Arthropoda > Insecta > Lepidoptera > Nymphalidae > Elymnias > Elymnias hypermnestra. Next base: position 981,359 of record JACTOM010000194.1, on the reverse strand, counting down.
TAAGTAACTGCCTCATTGGCCTAGTGGTTAGAACTGCCTCATTGGTCTAGTGGTTAGCACGTTCGACTACAGACATGAGGTCCTGGGTTCGAGTCCCAGGTCAGGCCAATTCAAAAATCAATATTGAGTTTTCTATTAAGATTTTCTCAATATTTGCCCGAAGTTGGGAAGTTGGCGGTGTGATCCACCCCCGTGCCTCGGAGAACACATTAAGTCGTCGGTCCTGCGCCTGATCTCTCTCCGGTCGTGTCGGATTCCCGTCATATCGGACTATGAGAGTGAAGGAATAGAGAGTGCACTTGTGTACTATGCCTGCCAATCCGCAGTGGAGCAGCGTGGTAGGTCTATGTTCTAAAAACCCCCGCTCCTCGGAGTGAGGAGGCCTGTGCCCAGCAGTGGGGTGTTAATGGGCTGTTACTTACTTTTTTTTTACTTTAGTATCTTGCTACTAAGTGTTGGAACAATCTGCCCCCTCCAATTGGAACACTGCAATATTTATTAAATTTACAATTGGACACAAATATAGTCATTTCGAGTTATTATTATACAAGATAATTTTTAGCATTCTATTTATAATACACGATGCAGATTTAAGTAAGTAATATATGATGAAAGAAAAAAAGAAATAGTGTGATAAGAGAACGTTGTGGTATAAAAGAAGATGTAGTGACTAAATTTGTGAAAGGTATGCTTAGATGGTTTGGGCACGAAGAGATAATAAATGAAAGGAGACTGACTAAAAGGATTTATGAGCCAAGAGGGAATGGGAAAATTCAGAACATTTTAAATAAGGGCCAGGTCAGGAGTACTTTTAAACCGACGAACTTTTATGAAAGGTTTAATAAGAATTAAAGAGGCGAAGGAGATATGCAATGATCGTGGCAAGTCGAAGGACGTGGTCTCTATCTACCTATGGGAATGAGGCGTGATGATGTATGTATGCATATTAGTTTAGATTAAGGGCTTTTAGAGAGACTGCGACTTAACAATTTCTAATTTGAATCACTTCGTTAAAACTGTTTTTCTTTTGTAATGTATTGCAATTTCATTTGTTTCTTCTGTCTATTCAAAGTTCTTTAAATCTATGAATCATCTAGCAATGGATCAGATGACGTTCTTCACGCTGCTCTGAATGAAGATTTCTTTCTTTTATCTTTTATCTCTACTATATGTATTAGACTGGTCTTAGGTGCTCAGCCGCGAACATGTGATAGATAAACGAAATAATTTGAGGCGATGGAAAGTTTCACTTATAAGATGTCGACTTTTTTGCAAAACTTTTACGGATTTTTAATCGTTCCAGTTCTTGCCTCTTTAATGATTCATTACAAGACCCATTAACTCTGTTTTATTATCACGAGGGCTTGTTTGTTTACCTTTTGAAGCCGATACGGTTGATGGAGCATCGCTTGCTCCCACGGGATTTAATGGAACTTTGCATTTACCTTTTGCATTTAATAGTTTTGCATTTAAAAGCCATTAGGCTTGATGCAGAGAGATTTTTTTTTAATGCGAATTGCTTTGAAAACCCTCTGTTAAAACTTTTGTTATTAGTTCATTTCAATAATGTTATGTTTAATTTACTATTATCATAAAAAATTATATTATTGTTTCGATAATTATTTAAAGTTTAATTTAATTACTTAAACCTGTTACTGCGGCCTTTTACTGTTTTAGAAAAGTAAAATTTTTTTACCATAAAAATTTCATTTGTGTTTCAAAAATTAGAAAAACTTAAAAACTTTGTAAATGGTACTATAGATTCTATAGCACGATCTTCGTTAAAGAAACTTCTTTGATATATTTTTTAATAATTCCGTAAAACGAAAGCGTTATTTTTTATAGTTGTTTATTTTATTGTATATATTTTGTTACAGGTAAGAAATTCTATGAAAGAAGAAGAATCGACAATAAATTTCTCAGTAAGTAAAGTTAGGGCTTAACTGTAAAACCTTATTGTAGTTATTCTATAATATAAACATGAATCGCAAAATGTGTTGGTAAGCGCATAACTCAACAACACCTGGGTCAATTTTGACAATTCTTTATTTTTTAATGTTCGTTAAATTCCAAGGATTGTTTTTACGACGAGAAAAGTAATAATTGCAGGGGAAAACCCTAACAACAACCCTTTTCTGTTTCCCATACAAACGTTTTTTAACTAAAATGTAGAGTCAATTTGACCTTTATTGCTATTCAAAAAAGTTCATAATTAATTACAAGTACTCACTGTTGTCTAAGCAATGTAGGTGTGTTCCTAACGGCAAAGAGTCAATTTGCACTTTATCACCGCTGCACAAAGTTCAAAATCAATTGAATAGTCAAATCCCGACCAAATTGAATGGTCACAAAAATGTAAGAGCTATAGATATTTAGTACTGCTGTAATTTTCGAAAATCATTCGTATAACTGAAATCTGCCACATTCCAAATCTATTTGACAGAACGAAGTGTGTCAGGTCTGCTAGTAATTTAATAAAAATAGCTTTTAGTACACTAATTTGTTACGAAATAAAGGATTTACCTGGATAGATGTGAATGTGGACTTTCCAAATTTCATCTTGTAAGTCGCATCCTCATCCATTCCGACAACATCTCCTTTTCAACTAATTTGACGTTAAAACATACATAAACAATATTTAAAGTAGGGGAATTTTCCTATTATTTATGTACTTACAATATTCTTGTAGAATCTGTTTTAAATATATATTTTAAATTATATATATATTTGTATAGCAAGACCGGGTTTGCCAATAAGACTATTCAACAGATTATTATAAAATAGAAATAAATTCCAAGACGTGATTAAAGCTAAGCACGAGCCCCTAATAGAAAAGTTGAGATAGACTGTTAACGCCAAGTTCATATTAAAGTTCAAAGTTGTCTTCAGTTCTTCGCAAAGTATTTATAAGATCCCGTGAACTTCGCTTCAACCGCACTGTATATAGTGAACAATGTCTCATAGAACTTCTAAGTTTTGTTTTGCGAGATTCAACCTTTCAAGAAACTTGAGTCTCTGCTGCTCATATTTTTTGTGGTCATACAGTTGAGGGGATCGTTATAATTACTTTAAGAGACCGATGTTCTTGACCTCAGTATAAAATACTCGAATAGAATCGAAAGGAAATGAAATAATTTTTCAAAGAACTGTTAATAACCTCAGTGTTTTGGAACATCCGTTATGGTGCTTTAAAGTAAATACCACGATAAAAAGTGATAGTTCATCAAGGTGTCGTTTTTGACGAATTTTTTCTATGTTCATGAGGCCACGTTATAAAAAAAGATGTAGTGACTAAGATTGAGAAAGGTATACTTAGATGGTTTGGGCATGTAAAGAGAATGAACGAAAGGAGACTGATAAAAAGGAATTATGAGTGAATGCGAAAGTTGCAAGGGGAAGACCAAGGCGAACATTCCTGGATCAAATCCAGGACATTTTAATTAAGGGCCAAGTCAAGAGTACCCTAAACCGACGAACTTGTATGAAAGGTTTAATGAGTTTATACTTAACAATATCTCGGTTTAAAAACAAATTTGCAATAGTTGTGTTTATTATAAATTAAAATGAAACCTTTCCTATGTTCTAAATTGGCATAATTGTAGAAAAAATATCACTAAAATGGTTTAGAAGTTTCGGGAGTTTTTCGTGATCAAAAACTGCCAGGAAATGTTTATATCTCTTATGTGCGTGTATATTGATCTCCTCCTAAAGGTCTGGATCGATTGTGAGTAATTTTTTTTGTCTTGAGGTAAATTTCGAGAATAACTTAGTTTAACACTTTGATCCGAAAAATTACGAATTTCTCCATATTTCCACGGAATAGAAAACTTCGCCGGTCACCCCGCCGGGAACAGCTTTATATAATAATATATTTGTAATTAGGATTGACAGTAATGTTATATTAAATAGTGAATAAAAATATAGTATTCAGGCGTTGAACAAATTGTCCCGCTTCCTTGATCGACAATAGCCGACTTTACTCGAACAACATGCTCGGACGTATCAGCTCAGCCTCATTGAGTACCCCCATAATAAAATGCACTGAAAAAAGTTTCGCTGGAAAAATAAAGCGGAATATGTCTTACAAAGGATATGTCAAAGTAATATCATGCAGGAAAAACTTGACATTACAAATAGAATCACCAAAACATGTATGCTTAAGCAAATTGTCTTGTACGTCTCATATGTTCTGAATTCATTTCATTGTACGGTTACGTAAAGTAACGAGTTTCCTTCACATATTATTCATATCAGCTTTTATTCTTTCTTTTTTTGTTAAACGGGATGACAATCTTTCAAACACATTCGACCTTTTGGGTATAGATCAGATTATATGGGGTTTTATAATCACTGAATGCGAAATGTGAATGCGTAAGTTGGGAGGGGAAGACCAAGGCGAACGTTCATCGACCAAATCCAGGACATTTTAAATAAGGGCCAGATCAAGAGTACTCTAAAGCGACGTACTTGTATGATAGGTTTAATGAGAATGAAAGAAGCGAAGGAGATATGCAAGGATCGTGGCAAGTGGAAGGACNCTTGTGCCGCCTGGCTCCAGCGGCTACCGGCGATCCTCCTTATATCGTCGGTCCACCTTGTGGGGGGTCTTCCTACACTGCGTCGTCCAGTGCGGGGTCGCCATTCCAGCACTTTCCGACCCCAACGTCCATCGGTTCGTCGGACGATGTGCCCCGCCCATTGCCACTTCAGGTTTGCGATTCGTATGTATGTATAATTCGTACGTATGTATGTATATGCTAATGTATGTATGTATGTATAATCGCTGAAAATTTATCTATACTTTACATTGTAAACCTATATAAATTTCGATCCTTAGGAAGACTTGTTACTAGGGGTGTGCGAATGTCGTTCGAATCGAATCGAATTTTCGAATAATTCGCGAATTTATGACATATCTCTGGATTTTCAATTGTTTTTATTTAAATAATTTGTATCGTGTATCGAAACATTCTACTTAAGAATAATATACTTTTCGTTTAAAAATCAATTATTCAGAGAATACTCATTTGCTCATTTCCAATAAATGTTCATCTCTATCGTTACCATAAAAAGATAATATTGGCAAGAGATTCCTAAAACAAAATTTAATCAGGGCGTCATTTTCTTCTTCTATATTTATACTAATTGCAATTTATTACGCAACAAAGTAGTCGAAAGAACGACAAAATAACGTAAACCCGCACTCGAACTTATTCATTTCAAATTGAACCTAACTTCAGGTTAAAATAAAATGTATATAGACTGTTTAAATTTATATTTGAATATTGAACATAAGAAATCCTAAATTGAAAATACTCGAAAATTCTCTAATAATTTAATTGTTTAGAAAGACTTGGGGGAAAAAATCGAATTATTCGAAAGTTCCCGAATAATTGGCACACCCCTAGTTGCTACACAATCCACAACAGTAATTTTACAGGAGAGCTTGTTTAAAATTGAACATAAAACAACCAATGACGAAATCACATTTTGTAGCAACGTCAGTAGAAGTTTTTAACACGATATAAACTATTCACGTTTTTCTTTTAAAATTCTGAAAATTTTGGATTGTGTGATTATTCATACAAAGCACTGACTTTTTTTATCTTCAGTGTTTCACAGCGTAGAAGTTCACTCTTGTGTGTTCACATCAAGAGATTTTAATTATAACAAATCAATGAAATGAAATGAAATGACCGCATAAAGATATGCGGTCATTTCTTTCCCATAGAAAGCTTACGAGTTTCATTGATTTACATATATTAATAAATTGCGTACTTGTACATTGCGGTAATTTACGTTATGTAGCGAATATATTGATTCATCTCACCAACCCGTCTGCATTAATTTAATTTAGACTTTTTATACCGCCCTTATTTCGTATACGTTTTTATATCAAAAGCCCAGAAACCGTGTATATATATATATATATATATATATATATATAGTTTTCAAGTTAATAAATTGACAGAAGTGATGTCTATAATTATACAAATCTAAAACTTAAGATTTCCGAGACCCCGAGAGGGAGGGAAAAAGGAAGATATTTTAGGAAATCAATGAATTTGAATGCCTTAAAAATATTAAAAGTGTCGAAAATTAATACAAATAATTAATTGAAACCTCCAATGACCGAATTGTTACGAAAAATGCCACTTGTTTTTTGGCAATATTATAAATTATTAATTAATTTTAAAATTTAGTAAAGAGAATGAAAAATGGGATATTATTTTAAATTGTTAAATGACGAGTTACAAATTAAAATGCCACGTGTTATTTGTAAACATTTAAACTACCCAACCTTCAAATGAATTAGCATAAACAACGCTGCACGCTTCGTGACGCTATTCACGCGTTTCATCCGTAAAAATTTTACCCTCTTGCGGCTTAAGAAGTTTCACTTCAAAAAACAACTACGGCCTGACGGTCTCATTGAGGTACGCGAGCAGAACTCCTGGATTCGATTCTTGTCAGAGAATTAAGGAACCGCGTTTTTCAGACTCCGACAAACGTCTGAGTCTGGATTGGTGGGACCCTAGAATCAAAGACTCTTCACCAAGCAAGACATTTGTATTCCGGTACGGTACCGTGTAGATATCATTAGAGGTAATTGATCTTTTACCAGGTTAACGCAATACCGTCATTGACTGTCTTACCTTAGCATCGGTGAGATCACAGTCAGCTTTAACCTGTCAGTAATTACTACAAAACTATTGTGTCCTATATTAAGTTTTAATCTTTTTGGACTTTGATGTCACCTGATGATACTGTCTAAGTTGGTAGCAAGCTAACATTGTAGGCAATTATCTGCAAAGGGTTTCTACACATCCTCGTATTAATATTCAAAGTTCTTTCGCATCACGTCGTTGCTAAGTAGTTCACAGCTAAACATATAAAAAAGGCTGTGTGTGTTTATGTAGACGCGTTAGGAGTTATACTTCTTTGGCGTAACAAGATATGAATATTTTCAAAAAAAATATATGTGTGCTTATTCTACGTTTGTAGAAAAAATTACACTAACGTCACGATTTCCACCTTCAAAGCCTCTGCCACGTATCGCAGAGAACCCGACACACTAAGTACAATGATATGCATAAACTTTGTCACGGAACTTTTAAATTATCAGTCATTATCATAACATGGCACAAATTTGAGCGCGATTATTTAATGCCTTAAAGAAATACACGCTTGATTGCATAAAAAATGCAAAATAATATAGAAGCAACATTTAGTATCTTCGAAATTTTAACCATAAATCCACAAATCAAATACATCCATCATTCGTTCACTGAATGTAAGGCAAAGGCCAAAGATTCGAAAATAATAAACGTAAACTAACTTTTATTGGATAAATAGTTTATAATCTGTTTAATTTGAAAGTTATAATTTTGATAAGAATGTCACGTTGGTGTTTTCAATGTCTCAATATATCTAACAAGTGATCTACAGGAGATGGTAAATATTATAAATGAAGCTTTGAAAAGGAAAGAAACGAGAGTGAATGTAAACGAAAGTTATGCTCTTTGAAAGAGATGAATCTATGATGAATGGCAATATTTGATAGGTGGGGAACAAGTGGAAGAGGTGAAAGAATTTGTATATTTGGGATCTTAATTTACAAAAGATGGAACATCTGAAAGTGTGAAAGGATGTGTGAAGATTGAGAAAAAAAATTGTGAAAGGTATGCTTAGATGGTTTGGACACGTAGTGATAATGAATGAAAGAAGACTGACTAACAGGATTTATGAGTCAACGAGTGAATGGGAAAATTGGAAGGGGAAGACCAAGGCGAACGTTCCTGGACCACATCCAGGACATTTTTAATAAAGGCCAGGTCAAGAGTACTCTAAACCGACGAACTTGTATGAAAGGTTTAATGAGAATGAAAGAAACGAAGGAGATATGCAAGGATAGTGGCAAGAGGAAGGACGTGGTCTGTGCCTACCCCTATGGAAATGAGGCGTGAACAAGTAATGTAATAAAATAATCAAGGTATTACGTAATTATAAAATATTAAATAAATTAAAATGTTGGCTATAGCTAACATTAGGGTGTCGGTGTTTTGTGACGGTGTTGGCGCGCATCGTAAAAATTTACCCTAACGTGCCAAAAGTAGAAGTATTACTTCAATAAAAACTTCTAAATTTGGTCTTCTGGGAATGGAACCCACAACTTCGATTGCAAAATACTTGTACCAAAACAACAACGTGTCAAAACAAATAGCGGATCGAATTTAATAAACATACTTCGTAAGATTAATCAATTTTTAATTGGGAATCAAATTGCGGTTTTAGTAGAGAAAATAATTAACAGTAAGGCGAGTGGAAAATGTACAATAAAGTTTGTTTATTTTTGAACTGAGGCTTAACAATATTCTTGTTTATTGAGCTTTATAGAGCCGCACTTTCTTGTCCAAACAGTTAGCCAACGTCACTATTCATCACTTCAGTTTTACAATGTCTGCCTCTATATTTCGTATATGTAACATGGAGTCTTAATCTTCTCATTGTAATAAATTCGTCTCTTTCATGAATCCATAAATGACACGTTTGAGTTTTTGTGTTATTCTTCTCAAAAGAGTGTAACAATAATCTTTAATACGACGTGAGTAACTAATTATATAGTTAAATGGAAAAGCTTTTCCTATAACACTTAAAATCAATTCAAAAGTGCTGGCGGATTTGGATACGGTTACGGGCTAATATACACATAATTGCATTTTATAACTTGTGTAAGGGTGGCTGGCTTCAGTCGTGGCTAGTTACTTTCCTTACAGCTACACGTGCCCCCAAGTAAAAAATTTCCGGTACGATGCTGTGTAGAAACAATTAGAGGTCAGTACTCATCCATCTTGATTCGGTGGAAACATGGGCCGTGTTGAGATCTTTACAGAGATGCCGAATTGACTACCGGTACATACACGTTTTGAAGTGCTTGTACAAAAACGTCACTATCTCAGTCCGTATACAGGACCAGAGCACAGCGTCTATCCAACTGCAACGTGGAGTGCGACAGGGAGATGCTACCTCCCCGAAGCTCTTCACTGCGGCTGTGGAAAACCTTTTAAAGCTTTTGGAGTGGAACGGACTGGGCATCAACATCAACGGCGAGTACATCACTCATCTACGGTTTGCCGATGACGTAGTCATTATGGCAGAGACTCCCGAAGATCTCAATAGAATGCTCGATGACCTCAGCAGAGTTTCTCAACAGGTGGGCCTGAAAATGAACATGGATAAGACGAAAATTATGTCTAATATCCATGTACCGCCTCACCCAGTCATCGTTGAGAACTCAGCTCTCGAAATTGTTGACGAGTACACATACCTGGGACATATAGTCCAGCTAGGTAGATCCAATTTCGAGAAGGAGGTCAACCGCCGAATCCAACTTGGTTGGGCAGCATTCGGAAAACTACGCCAGATATTTTTGTCCAATATTCCTCAGAGCCTGAAGACCAAAGTCTTCGAACAGTGCGTATTGCCAGTGATGACCTACGGTTCTGAGACGTGGTCGCTGACTATGGGCCTGATGCGGAAGCTCAGAGTCACTCAGCGTGCGATGGAGAGGGCTATGCTCGGAGTTTCTCTACGTGATCGAATCAGAAATGAAGAAATCCGTAGTAGAACAAAGTCACCAACATAGTCCTACGAATCACGAACCTGAAGTGGCAATGGACGGGGCACATAGTCCGAAGGACCGATGGACGTTGGGGACCGAAGGTGCTGGAGAGGCGGCCCCGCACTGGACGGCGCAAGATCAGGCCTTGTGGAAGTCAATACGTGAGACCTATGTCCAGCAGTGGACGTCCACCGGCTGAAGCGACGACGATGACGACGACGACTCATCCACCATCACTTACCATCTGGTAAGATCATAATCACGCTAACAAAAAAAAAATTAAAGCATATCGTATAAATTTACTCTACAAAATATGAAAACAAATTGCTTAAATCTTTAATTAATTAAACCCTAACACTGTTTGAAGTTATAATTTAACTTTATTGTTTAACGCGCTTTGATGCTATAATTACGTTTTAAAGGATGAATATAGCAATAAAGTTTTAAAGGATTCGAGCTTAATTATGTGAAAATTATTATCATATTTGCGTGTCATGTTTGGGATAATCAGATTTTATAAACTCAGGACTTGTTTTGCGGAAATCCATTATGAAGAAGGACCGCTCGTAATAAGCTGCTTTTTCTTTCAATTCTTATTACAGAAAACCCGGTTAGAAGGCTTTGGATATGTTCGAAATCTCTTTTATTGATAAGTACATTAACGTACTGACACTTGGGCATTAACACGAGGATATAATATCTTTGTTACCGAGAATTTGAAACTATTGTCTAAACTAATATTAAAAAGAGGAAACATTTTTGTTTTCGTATATATGTATGTTGGTTACATTTTCACACAAAAACTACTGGACTGATTTTAAAATTTTTTTCATTATTAGCTTATATAATTAGATAGAGAATTATTAAATCGGACATTCCATGTAAAAGATGTATCGAATTTTAAAATCTAAAGAAAATTGTAGCGACCCTTATACGACTGGTGATTTAGCTCATATTCCAAGGATACCAATGATACCCACCGATATTTCTCTACTGTTTTTATTTTTATCAAGCTACATTAAAAAATCTTTCATTACCAGTAAATACGTACCTCCAAAACAAAGAGATTTGTGTTTCGGTACGATGCCTTGTAGAAGCCGTAAGGGGTATGTTATCATCATTTACCACCAGGTGAGAGCACAGTCAAGTGTTAAACTGTCAGCCATAAAAAAAACCTTGAAATGGAGTTTTTCAATATCTGTACATTATTTTTAAATTTGCTAATGTCGGACACCACGTTAATGATATTAGGAATTTAAAAATGTATCAGATAGATATATTTTCGTTGTAAAATAAAATCTGCATATTGTTTAGATTATGAATGTAAGTGTGTATCTAATAATCTGAAAGGAAGCAATTAAAAACAAAGTGAATTAATAATTTTATGTTAAATAAATCTATAGTCCGACTTAGTAGACTTACGACTGCCACGAGATCAGTATCTACGCGAGTAAAACCGCGGGGGATTGGTAGTCATAAATAAATAAGTAAACAGCTTATAAATTACTGCGCTGCTACTTGTCTTACCTTAGTCAAGTAGCAGCCCATTAACGTCAGCGAGGGTTTTTAGATGATAGACCCACCACGCTGCTCCACTGCGGATTGGCAGGCATAGTACACAAGTGCACTCTCTATTCTTTCACTCTCATAGTCCGATGTGACGGTAATCCGACACTACCGGAGAGAGATCGGTCGCAGGACCGACAGCTTAACGTGCTCTCCGAGGCACGGGGGTGGAGCACACCGCCAACTGTCCAACTTCGAGCAAATATTAAGAATAATAGACTGTGTACTTGTGTACTATGCCTGCCAATCCGCAGTGGAGCAGCGTGGTGGGTCTTTTGCTCTTTTGGTCTTTGCTCTAAAAACCCTCGCTCCTCGGAGTGAGGAGGATTGTGCCCAGCAGTGAGACGTTAATGGGCTGCTACTTACTTACTATATATATCTTGTTCAAATTTTCATCCTTACATAAACTACTTTTCATTCGCATTAGTTCAAATACATTTTGGGTGACACTCAGTAATTTCAAATACTATTTAAATAATTTACTTTGCGAAAAACGGTACAAAGTCATCTATTGATAGTTTATTTAAAAGGTTTAACGGCTTTTTTTTAAATCTAAGGAATGAGATTAGGAAGTTCGTGCTAGATGGTGTACGACCTAACTTCAATTTTTTTCATACATTACTTGTTTACAGACAGATTAGAGATTGTCTATAATCTCATCTGATAGAGTGACAATAGTCTAATTATAAGTATTTACGTCTCACTGACACAGACCTCATAAGATAGCGGATTTTTAAAATATACACCCACCACAATGCTCCACTGAGAGTTGGCAGACTACACACACCCCAGATTTACCCTCGGGATAAGTAGGTTTTCTCACAATGTTTCCCTTCGCCGAAAATCATACTGATGGAATGGAAATTCCGTCGATATTTGAATCCCGTACAGAGAAATGTTTTCTTTATAGCGAAAGGATATTAGAATCTATTTGTATTGTCAATAACAGTAGCCCCTAAAACAGCTTCCCGTACTGACAATATCTCGCTTTGTCTCGGCAATTGGTTGCTCGTGACATGTATCCAGCAATACAATGAATCCCCTCGTCTCTCCACTGTTATGTATGACTACAATTTGTTTGTCTGCCCTTTATCTGAGCAAGCTATTTCAATATTTATTCTTGAATGGTGTACAATGTGACATGGGTCACTTAAACGGCCAGTTACGACTTTTTATATACTTGAAATTATAGAAAAAACTGTGTCGAGAAGGATATCTTGTTTTGGTGTATTCAAGAATTATTAAACACAATGAACATTTTTTTACGGAGCTTTGAAAGGGGATGAGTCACAGTTAAGTGACATTTATAGTTTAAAGAAGAGTTGATAAGAACTTCTTAGATAATTTAATGAGAATATTTCTTAGTGTTTAATGTCCGACTCCACCGACCTCCCCAAGATTTATGTGAACACTGAGTACATTTAGGAGCAATGTTGTTTCTATAGCAAAAGGATCTCCGAACTATATGTCGGAAATAATTCTATGTGTACTTTTTAGGAAGGACATACACTTGGTTTTTTTTATTGTCTGTAGTTTTATATATTGTACTAGTTAATTCGTTAAGCATAGGAAAGTGTACAAATTTGATAGCCATATAAAAGTAAGTCAAGCTAAAAAAATTGAAATGGCGTCCAAGGCCTATATGTTTCTTCGATAAACAATCAATGAAACACTAATATAATATTTAAATTCGAATCAGTAGTCACTATCATCGTCTAGTAGCTTCGGAGTTCATGGTGGTCAACACTGTGACTGGGATATCTTTTGTTACTGACAGGATAGGGCTTGATTGTGATCTTCACTCATAATAAATGTTGACACAATCTAATATGAAGGCTAGCTTGGTGTTAATAATTTACAACACCTTATGGTATCTACACAATATCGTGTTTATTTGTATAAGGATTATGTTGTCTGGAGGAGATTGTTCCAAGCGATAAAACTGCTTTTGTGTACTATTTATCTATTTCTGTAGTTTTCTTTTCCTTGTATCTCTATCTTTGTGTGGAATAAAAATAATTATTAAAATAGATTTCTATATTATTAAAATTACGCACTAAGAATTTCAGACAAAGGTTTTTGTTAAATTTCCATTTATAAACTGCAAAATCAGCTACTGTTCGGCAAACTCGATTACATAAGCTTCGTTAGCAGCTGCCATATTCGTTCGTTAGGTACACTTTGTGGAAAGTATAAATTCGCTTCGGGGCCAGTTTTGCATTTGTCGTTTCTTTGATACAACATGCGGAGATTTCATTGGAGCCGGAGAAATTATAGAACAATTCCCGAGGAATGTTTACTTGTAAAATTTGTCAAGATCGTGTGTATATTGGTTGATATGTATCGATAATTATTTCAAGGAACGGAAAAAATCGAGCCGCTTGGGTGCTTTCCACGAAAACGCTGCTTACTTTCTTAGATATATAACAAAACAATGTAAGGGGGGATAATTCCCCTTTTATGGATCTACAAAATAGTCCGCAATGGCATTTATTTATCCCTTAAGGATAAGGATCTTAATTTGCTTCGCAATTAAGACTACGTATTGATTTTTCCATATCCGGTACGATACTGTATAGGAACCTTTAAGAGGTTGATTACTTTTCAGAATGGTATGCTGCCATCTCAGACGGTATTGCTACAAAGTACACATGTCAGAAGTGAAATTTTTTTGGCAAATGTTTATATTTATGCAAATCTAAAACTTTTGATTTCCGAGACTTAGAGGGAGGGAAATAGGAAGATATGTTAGAAATTTAATTGTCATGAAAAGTGTCGAAAATTAATACAAATAATTTATTGATATCTCAAATGACGAATTATAAATAAGATGCCATGTGTTTAGAAATAATTAATGAAATTTTGATTTTCAATTTATACTTTATATGTATTTCAAGAAGATATCTTACAAATCATTACAGTTATAACCATCATGATTTCCTTGAAATTATCTATCTCTGTTTCCGGATTTTAACACATTATTTGCGGGAAACGTATTAATACGTTATTTATAGTGTCGGTACAATGCGGATAACGTATAGATACGTTATCATAGACAGAAAAGTATAATTTTGCGTTATTTTTTAATTGTACTGCAAGATTATCGATTAGTAACAATAAATTTATCGTACTTTTGCAAAGGCATTGTCAATTATGAAAAAATAAAAAGAAATCCAGTCCGCGTCCTTTTAAACGACCCGCGATTAATATGTTATAAGTTCAGTGAAGTTATTAACTCAATGTTTCGCTTATGTGTCCACGGTGTCAAGCAGAGTAACAACTGAACGAGAAAGTTCAACTGTCAATGCTTCGCGACGGATGGGGTAATTTGGTTTTTAAGCAACTAATAACCTCAAGATTGGTTCTCGGAAGGTAATTTTCCTCGCGGAAAGTATATAAATTCTCATTTGAGGCGAACTTGCTCGGGGTTGATTTAAACTTTTTCCGTAATGTTGGATGGGTAGAGACTCGAGTTGGTGTGATATTTATAACAAATCATCTGTTTTCCCTTGTGTCACCCGTGAATTATGGGAATATGGGAAAATCCATCTTTAGTGAAAATCATTTTAATAGGGCAAATAGTTTAACTAGAGTTCCCAAATCTCTAAGAAGTCGGGGTGCATAAAGAACACATTATCACCGTGAGATTTTGATTGAATGACTTAAAATTCACCATGTCGGTTCCTTTCGTGACATAAGCTCTCATTAAGAAATGCATCCTTTATATTCTTAGACTTTCAGCTTGTACGCGAGAACCAGTTAGCTACTATTTATATATATATATATATGTTGGAGAATAAGAGAGAAGGAAGCATAAAGCATAGGGGCGCAGGTTTCCCCGCTGACACCGTCATTAATGGCATCCATAATGTCCATACTGTGGACGTTCGTTGGGTAATATTGGTGCAGTCAAACACTTTACTAATTAACTCAGATTATAATGTTCAAACACTTAATGTTCCCTATATCAATTTACACAAACTCATTAATAATAATAGCTAGGAACGCGACAGTTTCATAAAGTCGACCGCACCGGCGAACTCCCGAGAGACGCACCGGACTGCCATTTATTGACTCTGCCTCACGCCGTTAGACAGAAGGCGCCAGCGTTCCACAGACTATTGAACACGATCTTCATCTTCGCATCTTTCATTCTAATTAACTCTTTCATATAAGTTCGTCGGTACGTTAGAGTAATCTTGACCTGGCCTTTATTTCAAATGTGTTCCCATTCCCCTTCCAACTATCCCATTCACTTTTGACTCATAAATCTTTTTTTCAGTCTCCTTTAATTCATTCTCTTAACGTGCCTAAACCATCTAAGCATACCTTTCTCAATTTTAGTCACTTCATCTTTTATACTGCAACGTTTATACCACAACATTTTATACTGAAACAATATTTCACGAAGACATTTACGTGGTATACGTATCTCATATTTTTGAAGTGAATGGAAAGGCGTTAAATCTCAGACACCCTTTACAGATTCAGATTCCAAGAAGTCAGCTTCATTACCACTTCATAATAAAATAATGTAATTGGCGGTTAACTGTTATTGAGAAATTGTGTTAAAGTTACTGCGAAAATTACTTTCCAAGAGCCAATCTTGAACGTTGGACGTATTACTTTCATGAAAACAAATTACCCTTCTTGCGTGCGACTTATTCCTCCGCACTTTCTAGTTTAATTGCTGCTATTTGTCCCTGAGGACACTTCGAGGCTGTTTTTCCACATTAAGCTGAATTAAAGAGATTAGTATTCAGCAAGGGTGTGATGAACGATTGAATGTTTTGTATTATATGTATAAAAAAGTGTAAGTAGAACCTTTACGAAAAAACTTTACTTCTGGATTATATAGTCCAATGATTTTAGTTTGTAGACACATGAAAAATTTGGATATCTTATTGACTCTAGCGGAACAAGTTGACCAATAGACCAATGTGGCAGTTAATAAATAAATAAGTATATTTACTCTGCTGGAAATTGACTCAAACGAGTATTTGCATCATTACACCAAGGAGGCTTCCATACCTCAAGTATTACAGCATAATCGCTAAGAATTTAAACTACATATTAACCTTATCGCATCGCCAGTTATAATTAAAACGTTAACAACAGGTTAAAGCGTTCTCGATAATCTTTAATGAGCATGATAAAGTTAATGAGCATGTTTCTAACTTTTCCCTATCTGTGTCGAAATACCAGATGGTTTTAAATAATGGGGTGCTTGTTACTTTGTCTGCTAGCTTTCAAGTCAGTTAACGATTAATATAAATATACTAAAGGAATAATTATATCCGTTTGAAATTTATTAAAATTATTTTACTGTCACTTGTATATTTCCCGATCCCGTGGCAATATGGGAAATCTGTATATAGTGAGTTTATTCGTCAATACTTTAAAAGATACCGTCATGAGAGGGTGAATGAGTTTAATGGTCTCGTTCTTCGGCTTTCTCAACGTCCCTGTCTTTGTGGCACCTCTGGTGGATGGTTATAAAGACAACGACGCACGTTGGTAGAAGCAATTTTTGTGATGATAATCTATATAGCTAAGAAACAAATTCAGAACAGTGAAAAAAATGATAATTCACGGCATATTGGAAAACTTGTAAAGTGAAAACACCTCATATATAATATAAGAAATTAAAATAAAATTGCTGTAAATTTTAACAGGTGACATAAAATTGACAAGTCATTCAAGGGTAACTGTATACGTTTCTATAACAAGACCCTACAAAAAGTTACAAAAATGTTTCTTAATAAATTTAAATCTTATATTAGAAAAAAACTAATTATAAAATCATTTTATAATTTGAATGACTTCTTATAAAATAAAAAAAGCGTGGGAGTGAATTTATCGCTTTAAGCGATATAGAATATATTAAACATAAATATATATTAAAATGATGATGACAAAGAACGTACACCCGACTGACTTTGTCGTGGACTCTTATCAAAACAGGGCACAAAGGAATCCCCATAACTTTATATTGTATGTCGTTCTTTAATGTCATCAGTACTTAGCCTACTTGAATATAGATGGATTATAGTCAAAGACATGGAAACAAAAAACTTGTCAAAATGTGCGATAGTTTTTTATGTACCTAAATATGAGAATGATGGCATACCATACAAGCTCTTATCCCCTATTTGACCAGAGGGTGAATTTACAGTTGCGCCGGTTTCTAAGTAATATTTTTGCGTTCCATATGCCGTNAAGGAATCCCCATAACTTTATATTGTATGTCGTTCTTTAATGTCATCAGTACTTAGCCTACTTGAATATAGATGGATTATAGTCAAAGACATGGAAACAAAAAACTTGTCAAAATGTGCGATAGTTTTTTATGTACCTAAATATGAGAATGATGGCATACCATACAAGCTCTTATCCCCTATTTGACCAGAGAGTGAATTTACAGTTGCGCCGGTTTCTAAGTAATATTTTTGCATTCCACATGCCGCCTTTTTGAGCTCGACATATTTTACTTACACTTTTAATAGTATCGTTAGCTATCATGATTACTTTATTTGTGGTTTGCTATTAAATTACTATATTGGTTTATTATGCTGAGGTCTTAATAATTAGCAGTGAAACGTTTACATACACTACATCCGGCTTAACACAGTCCGGAAATTCAGTCGTCGTGTTTAAACACGACGACTATGATTGGTGGATTTAATTATTTTTGAGTTTAGCGTTTGATATAAGAGGGGTAGCATAGGGGAATGAAGCAATATTCGCCTAGTAACAGTTCTTAGTATCTATCAATGTTAGTATTGTGTTTTAAGTTATGCAAAGTATGTAATATAATAATGAAGAATTTGAGAATAGTATTTCTTAACCTGCAAATTAGTGAGCGAGTCTAAAAATATAAAATAAAAATATTCTATTTAGGAAATTATGTTTGCTTTACAATGTAGATAATTATTTGACTCTACGATACTCTAGAAAACCAAATGCGTCTTCTTTATCGACTGAGGCAAAACCTTCACAGCCGCATTTAAAAAAATACATTGACGAAGTCAGGAGTATTGCACTAGTATTACATAATTCGACAAAATATCTCAAACGGAATTACATTAAACTTGATAATAAACTTTTAATATGTAAGAAAAGCTTTAAAATATAACGGTGCCAACGTCGACAGTTAGATTTGCAAGAACAGGTATTGCGAATAAAGGTGACTCCTGCAGACGAATAAATGTTTAATATCCTACTTTATTAGCAATATTTTACGAGGACGATAAAGTGTTTTATATTCATTCCAATTCTTTTTATTGTTTTCTGGTTTAAGTCTTACCTGGTGGTAACAGTTTGATATCATAAACGGGTTTTTTTTTTAAATATTCAAATATATGTTTTCTGCAGTTAAATCTTAAATTCTTTATTACCAAATGTCAGGCAGGTCTGTCTGCAATAAATTTAAAGTCTACCGAATATAAGTAATAAGAAAGCAAGTCTTGTTGATCATAATTCTTGGTATGTATATATTCTTTCACGACAATAAAACATATATATCCTAGAACTAATACAGTTAAACTATTCGAAAACACCAATTGTGTGACAAAATCCACGACCACAGAGTAAACATCCTTATATACATATATTAAAAAAAAAATTCCAAAGAATAATTGGATTTATCAAAATCACGACATAAGGTCCTCTTGAGGAAGGTTAGGAGTATAATTTGTCACGGTTTTGTTTAAATTGGTTAAAATCAAGCAGCGTTCATTAAAAATATTGCCTGATCCCTGAGAGATATAACAAAACAATGTATGGTATTAAATTTCTATTTATATAGTCTACAAGTCCACAATGGCGTATTATGTCTATCTTCTCAGAATTACCTAAATATCCAAAGCAATGTGATAATTGAAAAGTTGTTTAGACGGGTATAGTATTAATTATTATCAAATTAAATACGTTAGTTATTTTAAGCATTTCAGGCATATTTTAATGTTTGTAAATGAATATCGTTGGAGTTATCGCAAAAATACTTAACGTTAACAGGCAGAAGTTATCAAGGCTGTGCATAAGTTCGTTTTTTTTTATAATACCTATTGTTAGCGATCATGATTATTTTATTTGTGAAACGTTTACATACACTACATCCGGTTTAACACAGGCCGGAAATTCAGTCGTCGTGTTTAAACGCGACGGCTGTGATTGGTGGACTTAATTCTTTTTGAGTGGGGTGTTTGGTATAAGAGGGGTAGCACAGGGGGATGAAGCAATATCCGCCTAGTGACAGTTCTTAGTTTGTATCAACGTTTAGTATTGTGTTTTATGTAACTGAAGGTATATAATATAATAATGAAGAATATGAGAATAGTATTACTTAACCTGCAAATTAGTGAGCGACTCTAAAACTATATACTATATTATTATGTATATATTCAATGTCGCGGAAATGGCAATAAGGCGTAGGTGTATAGGTTAAGTTGGTACGGCCATATTCAGCGAAAATTTGACGAGCATGTTATCATAAATGGACTCAAAAAAAGGGGGAGAGGGAGGCCGAAGACCACATGGTCGACAAGGGTTCATAGAGACCTAATAGATGTAGGTTAAATAAACAATGACGCTTTCGATAAAGAAAAGTGGCGCCTCATGGTTGGGAAACCCGACCGATAAACGGGAAAAGGCGAGGCCAATGATGATGATGACCTATATACTATATACGATGATTTTTTATTAACTTTCTTTAATTAATAAAAATTAACTAAAGAAAGTTAATTTGTTTTCTAGGTTCCGTTATTTGTTTAGCTGTATGCTAAATTTATTTGCATTTCAAAGATTCAGTATGTGTTTTAGAGAAACATTCGTTGGTAAGTAAAGCCGTCGTTATATAGGTGCGTTCCTAAATACATACCATTTTAACAACATTTTAACAATAAAAATATTTATATAATAAAATAATTCACGTTGTAAGCATTTTTTTTTTAGGGTGACGAAGTTTCACGAAATCATTAGCTGAAAGTACGCATTTTTAATAAGATACTGCAATATGTATTGGATTGTCCACTAAATAATTGTAAGAAATAAACAGCCTTTATAAAAAGCGTATTATAATATTGAAGATTATTTAAGTGACAAAAATGTTTAAACTTGATTCCAGTTGCATACAGAAGCAAGATCATACGTTGTAACTTACAAAACTGTAATTAAAAGTTTAAGTTTTTTGCCGGTTTCTTCTAACTTTACGAACCCGTGGTAGATTTGTTATAAACGGACAAACTAATTACGATTCAAAAGTGGTGTTTGAGCCTATTTACTGTTCGCGTGAAACTAGAGTCGATTGCTTGTAGTATATAACTAAGAAACTAAAAGAAAATGTAATGTCACGAAGGACTTTAGTAACAGGGAGAAAATAAAACTTCATACGACACCGTCAAAATATAAAAGCATTGTTATGTAGTATGGGGGTAGGTTTTAGCTGAGTCATTATCACAGCACCCCTTGAATGAATCAATTGTCCTGGAAAGGGGAATGACATAATGTGAATAGTGATTGATTTTTCTAGACCGGAATTCTCGTTGGTTCCAGTTAATTGGTAGCTCATTGAACCGTGTCTGCGAGTTTAGAAATATAATTGAAGTGAAAATTCTTTAGGTGCATAAGGGTAACATTTTTACGAATGAAACGCGTGATTAGTGTTACAAAGATGTGCGGCATTTTTTATGCTGACTCGTTTGAAGGTTAGGTAATTTTAATATTTTGTGTTCATTTAATAATTTAATATACAATTTTTCATAATATAACATGACAATAAACTAGCTGAATCCGCGACTTCGTCCGTGTGGAATGTTTTTTTATTAACATTTTGATTAATTGTGGTAAATTGTTTTACAAATAAGAAACATTGGGGTATGTTTCATGGCCTTTTGATGGTGGAATTTTTTGACATTATAACAATAATTTGACATCCCCAAAATCTTAGATTAGAATAATATTGACATCTCAAAATAGGTGTCATATATTAACATTTGCATGCTAATGAATGGCAGATACAGTGAGACTATTCTAATTTGCTTACACTATTATATCCTACCTGTATTCAGCAAATAAATAAATTTGATTTGATTTCCTATAATTTACGTTTGATAGATCCCATTATGTCAAAAAAAATTCTGACTTAGTTTTGAATACCATAAAAGGTAGTTTGCAAATGTGAAGCTTGAATTTATTTTAATGTGAAAATTTAATTTTTTTTAATTTACACCGCCGAACCTCCCTTGCGGATGGAATGTCGTCAAATACTTTTTAGCTGACTCTTCTCAGCAAAAGGAATATTCCTGCCAAATTTCAAGTGTCTACGCCTTATGGTTCCAGTTATATATAAACAAAATTTAATAATTAATGTCTAATATTGATAAAAAGCATGTGGCATTCCTAACATTTCTTCCTTTTTCCCTCCCTCTAAGCCTCGGAAATCTGAACTTTGAGATCTGTATAAATATAAACAAGACTTAAAAATTAGTTTGCCGAAAAAGGTTTTACTTCTGATATGTGTATTTTATACGCATGCACTTTTAACTTCTTTTTAAATTTTTAAATTTATATGTTTATGCTGAGACTATAATGATTTTTCTATCTAAAAGGTGCTACAATTACATACAAATAACGACTTTCGTCGACTGAGGTTATACGAATCTATAAAATGTTTGAACAAATAATCAGATATGATAGCCTCTTGTAACGAATAGTAGTTCAGGGAGAGGTGACGATCAACAAATTGGAAAAGGCATTATCTAAACGTCCCCAAAAGCTTCCCTGACTCCTTGGCAATACCCAAATAATGCCACGGATATAGATAGAAACACTCGCAAAAGCTGCAACTAAAATACATAATTATCCTCGTGTAAAATTAAGAGGAAAGTAAATTTATATAGATTTTAGATATTTTATAAGTCTACTACCGACCCGTCTCTATTGAAACTTTTAAAGATTCTATCAAAATGTTGTCATTTTGACAATTGGCCCTTATACTTGGGACCCATCGGTGTTCGCCTTCCGCTGAAATCGTGTAACCGCGAATTTATTTTTACAGTTCCTGAAACTTATTGACTCATGGTAGAGGAAATAATTACGAAATTCTGGGTAACGATCTAAATGTTTCTGAAATTATTTCCCACGAAACCGCTATTAGCTGTTTGAAATGTGAACTGAATCCTAATTCAGGGGAGCGTTTTCAATGAAATAAAATAATCGTTTCTTTTAAATGTTACGGATTTAGATCGAAATATAAATTATTCAATACTATTCGTCTTTATTGAAAACGATATTTCATTAGATATTCGGCCACAAATCGCGCTCGGACTGTAAGCCGTTGAGGAGTTCCATTCAAAGTCAAAGTTAATTGATCATCATATTTAACTACGGCAATCACTTGACCATACCGATGTGCGGTAGGTGGCTCAAATATCCGAAAAGCCAATAAAAGATTCCACTGAGTATCGTTAATTTGCTCCTAAGAATAGAAGAGTTCCGTTACTTTATCACGGATAGCATGATCAAAACCTAACTAAACTATCATCAAACAACCCTTGAAGTATATACTTTTTAATAAAAAACGAATCATCAAAATCGGTTGGTGTGATCTTGTGTTACACGTCCATTTGTCGCGCGCATGCTTAATGCAAATTTAAGACTTATACAGTTTTCTCATGAATGCCATCATTGAACTGGACCAAAAAAAAAAGGGACCCTACGGGAGGCACCACCTTTCATATAAAAAAGAATAATCGAGATTGGCTCACCCAGTCGAAAGTTATGAAGTAATACACATAAAAAAACATACAGACGAATTGGTAACCTCCTTTTTTGAAGTCGGTTAAAAATGAATAGGAATATCAATTATAGCTTGAGTTCACATTCATTTCGCGAGTGTTGTATAATAACTACACTGGTACACAAAAAGAAAATTGTCTGTACACCGGACGCCACCTATCTACGGGTATGTTTTTGGACCCCCTGAATACGAATTTCAAGTTAGTTTCGGCCGTGCAGCTTTCAATTTCGAGGGTATTGTACTATTTACTTCACAAATGAATGAAACAGTCCAATACGCTCGATAAAATTTACAAGAAGCAATTCCTCTCTATGCAAAAAGAGTCCTGATCTATTTTGTTACGTTTGTGGGGAGTTTAAGGCGGTAAAAAACGTTTTTAGATACGTTAAAACAAAATAATAAAGAATGCTTTTACATTCAAATTACAATTTCAGCCTGGGTCCCACACTTTGTGTGTGGTCGATGAAATATTATGTTGACACGATGGGAAATATCCAAAAACAGCGAAAACTTTTAATTTACAAATCCCATGATCTGGACTTCACCAATTAGTTCGCATAACTGTTACTTCTGTATGAGAGGAAATTGTCGGTTTTACTTCGTCGAATAGAAGTAAAATACAGCACGCCTATGTTTGTTTCATCAGCTGTTAAGCCCCAGAAAACAGTTATATTTTTTTTCCTGCCATTTACTCGTAATTGAAGGCTGGACGGCCTAAACAGGTGACGCCCGGTGTACAGTAATTCTTTTTTTGTGTGCTAGTGTTATTATCAGAATGAGCTACAGTACAGCGAGGTTTATGTACTATATATAGATATGTCTTATGTAAAGCTGCTATGTATTTATCTGTATATTATTGCAGACCACCTAAAAGATCTAACTGTAGGATTTCCGTTCTCCCAAATGTTGCCTAAGGATAAGATCACCTCTTGTACTCGTTTA
The DNA here is from genome assembly GCA_015832385.1 of Elymnias hypermnestra. Taxonomy (NCBI): domain Eukaryota; kingdom Metazoa; phylum Arthropoda; class Insecta; order Lepidoptera; family Nymphalidae; genus Elymnias; species Elymnias hypermnestra. Next base: position 957,432 of record JACTOM010000194.1, on the reverse strand, counting down.
TCTTTAATTATCTGTATTAAGAGTAATGTTGGTGTCACATTACGAGGTACAATAAAGAGTATACTTTCTATCTATGTGTTATCTGTTGCCGTCTAATGCAGATAAACTGGTACTAAGCGCTGTTAGATGATCTATTGCGATGCGCCATCGACTAACGGTTTAAGCCATTAATTGATCCGGCTTGGCTAACGGCATCCGATGTCTGAGACCGAAATATTCAATGATGTTTTGACTATTTAATTGCATTATTTGAATGTGTCACGAGAAATCATCTGCTAGTCATGGAATATCTTAATTTACTACTTATATATTGAATAAAGAGACCGTTGTGGGAAAGGTATCCTTAGATGGTTTGAGCACGTAGAGAGCATGAATAAAAGGAGACCGACAAGAAGGATTTATGAGTCAAGAGTGAATGCGAAAGTTGGAAGGGGAAGACCAAGGCGAACGTTCCTGGACCAAATCCAGGACATTTTAAGTAACGGCCAGGTCAAGAGTACTCTAAACCGACGAACTTGTATGAAAGGTTTAATGAGAATGAAAGAAGCGAAGGAGATATGCAAGGATCGTGGCAAGTGGAAGGATGTTGTCTCTGCCTACCCC